>SRMA01026712.1:0-76978 GCA_007224835.1 Danionella cerebrum | reverse complement strand
GAATTTAGTTGGCTGGTTTTTTTGGTGAATTTGGATGGTTGGTTTTTTTGGGTTGATTTGGTTGGCTGGTTTTTTTGGTGAATTTGGATGGTTGGTTTTTTTGGGTTGATTTGGTTGGTTGGGTATTTTTGGTGGATTTGGTTGGTTGGGTTTTTTTGGTGAATTTGGTTGGTTGGTTATTTTTGGTGGATTTGGTTGGCTGTTTTTTGGGTGGATTTGGTTGGTTGGGGTTTTTTGGTGGATTTTTTTGGTTGAATGTCTCCTTTGTCACTATAAGTTATTTAAACCAATCCCCATGTCTTTATCCTTTACCGAGGCTGAGATAGAGTTCAGAAAATTTGGTTTTTGGGGAGCTTTCAGAGTTGTCTTTGATTCATTCATAAAATTTAATGAATGAGTTAAATGTAATTTTGAAAATACCACAGAATGACAATAGCCAACTTTTTAACAAAACTGGTGAACAATTAATTTGAAGATGTGCAAGTTTACGCCTTGACATAAACAAGTTTCACGTGATATTTGTTGTTGGGTTTTATTATGTTTCACTTCTCTAAATTGATGGAATGAATGTATAGCTTTTGGAGGAAAATATGGATTTTGTGGGAAAAAAAATTCTGTTTAATAACTGCTTTAAATCAAAAGATTACATTTTTTATTATGTTACTAAAGACGTATTCCGATATTTTATAGTTCAAAAATAAACTTTTCTCAGAAACAAAAGCATTTTTCTCAATTTAACATTAATAGCGTTTTGTAACCAAACTTTTGGTACTTTTTTCCTGTATAATTCATCCTGAATGTCAGCAATCACAGGAATCAGGAATTGTTCCTAAAGAGGGACTGGAAGAAGTGAACTTTGAGTATGATTACTCATAAGAAATGAAGCCCTTGAGGCTTATATTTGGCTCTTGGTGTCAAAATGAAGCAACAGTCATTGAGGAAAACAACACAGGAGCAGTTTCCACAGAGAAACGATCATAAGATTTTCAGCATTGAATAAGAAAGAACAAACTGTACAATTCCCTCATACTTTAACCTTTAATAACACGCCTCAAAAACAGAAGGAATATCCGACTCTGCAAAACGACATCCATTTACACGCAAAGGCTCTCTTTAAGATCTGACTGTGCAGTGGAGGATTACACTCGCAGATCATTCCTCGGTAGTTCATCTCTGGTCAAAGGTTTAAATTAGACTTATTAGCATATCCCAGATTCTGGCTGAACTGGTAATGTGTGTACCAGGAAAAGTGAGCTAAGAATCTCATAGATTTCAGTTTTAAATAGATAAAGCTCATCTATGTGAACGACTCTTGAGCTCATCGGCTTTTCTGGTTTGAAAACCGTTGCCGTATTCGCTTTCGTGTATTTCCATGTGTATCTTCGTCGGCTTGGGAAACGATGAAGTGCATTGTAACAGCGTATAAAAGTTTAGCCATTCACAGATTCCTCTTCGCCCTGGGCTAAGGGTCAGTGTTGATATTGATTCTTCTCTGAATAGCGAATCTTCTTCCTGAAACAAAACCTTGGTGTCAACAGTGAGGTTTTATATCTAAGGAAGTTTTGTTTTCCTCCCTAGTGTGTGTTTCCAGCCAGAATATCAAGGAATATGTTTAGATAATGAGAAGCATGTTATCCCCGAAGTGAGATGACCATTGTTTTTGCTCCCAAGAGACCTGGGTTACGCCTCTAAAGTGAATGCTGAAACACTGAGAGCAGACCTGACCGTGTAAACATCCATATTAGAGCTGTCTCAGCTTCATAGAAGCAAGAAAGAGCACAAAATCAAACCCGTTGGTCAATAAAATGACCGTTTTACCCTTTAAATCCAGACAGAGTTGGGTTTTTAATCATTTTTTGTGAACTCTCTGTGTTGCCAGTTCCATGAAATCCTTTAAGTGTGTTTTATACTCAAGAACACTCAATATTTAAATCAGAAAACTCTTACCAAAACTCAATTTAAGGCATATTACCTGAACCATTTTACAATTCAGTACTGTATGTTTTATGTGTGTGGTTTTTTTGGGGGGGCCATTCCAAGCCCAATTGCAGCATAAACATAGAGTGCAAGCTCTGTGATTGGTCGCTTTGGTAGCATTTCTGGAGTGATGTCATACATATACCAGCATCTCCATCATGAGCGAAACAAACACCAACACAAACCTGAGCGATTGATCCAAGAAGGGCAGAAACAGACCGTTCTTCAGCTGAGTGCAAATATAGAAAGATATACGACAGGAAGTCGTCACTGCGGAAGTCGAAACACTACTCGTTAGTGTTTCAGAACTAGTCTCGCGCTGCATGTAGGCTCCACACACGTTTAATTTGGGCTTTACAGAAGTATAACTGAAGCTGCAGAACCAACAGAAAGCAGGGAAATACTGGTGAGTCTTCCAGCAAGGATGTTCTCTGGCTAAAGATCTGCCAGTTTTTACATAAAAATACATGAAATACATCAAAATTAAGATTCAAAGAGCAGCCTAGTTTTCTTCACGCCGTCTCACAAGTCTCAGCATTTTCTCCAAATTGCAAAAAAATGTTCATAATCCCTTTTAAAAATCAATCAGGATTTGTTTAATCCTGATAAACGTCCAACACAAACACAGAGATCCCATAATGAAAAGGTGTGTGTTCACGGCTAACAGCACTGGGACAAACTGGGTTTCATGGGGGGGGCCATCCCACAAACAAACCCACGTAAAGCCACTTTAATGTGAGTTTCATTGAAAACAGAAGGAAAGAGAATCTCTGTTTTCATTTTTCTTGCTTTTGGAGCCAAGAGATACACAGTGCTTCACGATTATGAAATCTGGCTCTTTGTACTTGTAACATTTCTACTAGATTTTTGACTGAGTAGCTTATTTTTGTGACTTGCTGCACACATAACTCAATGGATTTTATTTTTGTTACGTTTCTTGCCCTTTCTTCATATATTTCTTCAGGGGATGCTTCTTAAGTGGGTGGTTGGGGTCTGTCTCTCTACTCTTCACCTCAAAGAAATATAAAGTTTGAAATGTGCTCAAAACTCCAACAGAGAGTGCTTTCAATTTCACAGTTGATGTCGAAAGGCATTGTGAAAAAAGGAGAAGTGTTCATTACGTGAAGACCAGGACAAGACGCTAAAATAAACAGGTTTGTGCAAGCAAAGAGTGGCTCCGTTCCAAACCTTGTGAACTCCCAGCATGACTCAACTCAGAGCTCATAAAAGACAGATCTGGAACGCTTTACAGGACATACAGTGAGTGTCATGCAAGGGAAATAAAACCTGCAGAGAACATTACACTGCTGCCTTCTCCCGATCCGCCAACAACACAATCAAGGTCAAATGAACGAAGTACATCCACCCCATGAGCGTTCCCTCGCTTCTGGTAGAAACTTCTGAAAGCTATTGCAGATTACACAAAAAACCTGGCGTTCAATTATGTCACAATACATACATTTTTGACTGAGATTGGTCTTTAATCTCTTGGTTTTCCTTGAAAAAATTGCCTAGAGACGTAAAAAAAAAAACAGTGAATTGCATGTTTATTGATATACAAGTGTATCACAGCCCAAAAATGTCACTGGATTCTATGGACACTTTGCATTGTAACCAAAGCATTTTTGTTAAAGATTTTTTTGTTGGAACCATTAAAAATCCATGAACTAACAGAAAGCTTTGTGTGGGAGTTTCTTCACCTGACAAAAACTCTCGTTGTTCCTGCTTTAATGAATCTCGCTAGAAACTCTCGAAGGCTTTACGAAGAACATGGAATACTCTCTAACCGTGAAAATAAATGCATTCAGAAACAACCTTTTAATGAGAACTTTGCAAACTTTTCAGGAATGGATTTTCAAAACATTTTTTCGATTTGTAAAGTGTTAAAATAAATAGAGAAATCACCTTTTTTAAAAATATTTCCCAAGGGATGTTTCACAAAATGTTTTGAAAGTTTTCTTCTATGGAAAATGTAGTTTCTTCTGGTTGCTGAAATAAAAGCATTAAAACAAAGGAGAACTGTTGAAAGGTCAATATTATTAAACCCCCCCCCCTGGTTTTTGAACAAATAGTCAACTAGTCAAATAAGGCCAACCAGATAGAACCTGAGAGATGGATTCCTAAAAGCTCAAAAATACGGAGATTTGTTAATATCAAGTCTGTTTCATGTGTTTAAAACTGCAGTGAGAAGCATTAGCAAGAGATTTAGAGAGGAACTGAAATATTTCAAAAAACTTTGGAAAGAAATCTACCGAGAGTGGATTCTAAAGACTCACGGACCACAGCCAGGACCTTAGTGAATGCATTTGACAACAAAGGAACTGAGAGGCTGCCAAAGAGATAAGGAAAAGTGCTGAAGACTGGAAACGTGTTCTTTAGTCTAAGAGGCAAAACTAGAGCTTTCTAGAGGTGTGGCCTATGTTTGGAGAAATCAAAGCAACGCGTTGAGCCCCAGGAACAAAGTTCCGTCAGTGAAACATGGTGGTGGGAGGATAATGCTGTGGGGGTGCTTTAATGCATTTGATCCTGGAAATGAAAAAGGATGACAATAAGAAATTTTGAAAGACAATTTTCTCTTTCCGCAGGATAATGAACTCAAGCACACCTTACTTCTGCTGAAGAGATACCTCCAAATGATCAAAGTGAGTGAACTTGACTGCCATGCACAAATCCCACACTTGAATCCAATAGAAAATCTGTGAGACTCCAGAGAGTCCAGAGTTTGTGCCAGAAGACCAGTAAATCTGGAGAAGCTTAAGAGTTTGATCAGAGGCTCTATCACAACAAACGACTGAATGCTGTTTATCAAGTAAAAGGGGTGTTTTTTTTCCAGGGTTACAGGGTCTGCTCGAGCCTCCAACACACTTCAGGTGAAAGGCGGTGGTACACCCTAGACAGGTTGCCAGTTCATCACAGATTCTTGCGTATATATTTATTCTATCCGTATTACAAACTCTACAATGTTCCTGAACTAACTAATATGTTTAACTAATACTAATTGCCTTCAACTCTATATTTACATTCTTAGAACTATTTTATTTTAATTTTACACCAAACGTTGCACCTATAAGAGGAGCAATGCATTTCAATTTGACATTACATCGTTATTTTAAATATTACACTACAAAAATTATTTTGTTTTTCACATAATAATTTAACTTTAATGATATGATGACATAAAGATTTATGGAAAATTATGCAAAAGCACTGGCTTTAATGCTTTAGTGGTGCCTGGTGAATATTTGAGCAAACTGTGTGACGTGTGCGATGCTAGACTGATTTTACTGAAGATTATATGTACTAATATTTAAAACAATAGTGCTCTTGATTAAAATTCCTGTTACTACAGTAATACCATGAAAGAGGGCTATTGTTTCATATGAATAAGTGAAACAATTACGTATTGAAAGCAAATTCAATCAAAGTCTGGAATTGTGTCTTTTGTTATACAAAGGTTTTAAGTGATTGATCACATTTCAGTTGTATAATCAACGTCAGATGCAGGGCCAAATTGGATTGACCCAAGTCTAAATGTGTGAAAGTGTTAATGGCTTCTTCTTTATCCAAACTTTTGTTGATTGGAGAGATGAAAGCATTTATATCCTAGGTGTCAAAAGTCCTTCACGGACTATTTAACACTTGAATTCATTCTCCTAATCCAATCCGATCGCCCTGTCTGGGAAACGTCGATTTGAAGCGGTTATTTTTCCATATCATAGTAGGTTTCATAATCCTGTCGAGTTTCTAAGAACGCATTGCTGCATTATAATCGGAAAAAAATATATGAATCGATCCTCAGCCTGAATTTCAACACGTCTGTAGAGGGCGATCGACTAGACGCGAAGAAGACTGTGTGCTGATTGGCTACTGAAGTGGAAGGGGCGTGGTTTGGTTAGGAGCGTTTCCTCAAAACCAAACAGACACGCGTAAAGTTTCATTCAGCACTGGCTTGATAGAGAGACGCAGAACGCCTTATTTACTAACTGCATCTCTAGCGCTCAATTAATTGCTATTTAAATAACAGGCTGCAGGACTTTCAGAAGAAACTGTTTGGTTCTGTTCATCCTTTGGATTGAATTGCAGAGGATCTGAAATGGATCTGTTTGGGCTTTTACTCATTGCAGCGAGTTTCTGCGTGGTGCTCGCCTCAGCGGAGAGACACACTGTTTTCTGGAATAGTACCAACACTAAGTGAGTAATGTTACATTTGCAAGTTGTACACTTTTTTTTGCTTTTTGAAAGCAAATATAAACGCTTTAGTCTCTTCAAATCATCAATCAATGTTTTTTTGTTGTTGGCGAAATGAATTATTTTCAAAATACAAAAATAACGGTCACAACCGACATCACTACAGAGTAACGTTAAATAAAATTATTTTCCTGCCACAAGGGAGGTATATACGTTTTAGCGAACTACATGGGTGAATAGTAAAATTAAAGTATTAAATAAAATTGAAAGCTTTTATTGTTGTAGATTTTCTGGTGCACACCTCGTTTGTTTACATCGTGGACGCGTATTTACCTGTATTGTATTGCATAATCCTGACTCCTTAAACGTCATTATCTGTTCATCTCTGCTATCATTTTGGGTTCAGAAAATCTTTGTGACATTCTAGTATGTCCAAATGTATTCTTATGAGCTGCTGCATTAATTAGTTTAGTCATATTTCACAAAGTATTTTTCGAAAACACAAGTCTGGTTCAATGAATTCCGGAATGAAGGCTTTTCGTTATGATTCTGAGTCAGTGAGGTGTTGAAATACGTGCTGGATGTTGAGTGACTCTCCGGATGACTGATAAGTGATGATGGATGCTCAGTTTGCAAAACTCCGCGAGTCTGTGCGAGGCAGACACCAACGAATCAATTCTAGATAACGATTCGATTGAATCGACTGGGGAAATGTCTGGGAAAATGACCATTTCAGCATCAAAAAGGTGAAGTGTCAAAGTGTTTTTCCATTATTTAGGAGGGATCATTTAAGTTGAAGTGAGCAAACATTTTACGTATAGATAGTTTCAAAAGCAACCCTTTAATCTAGGACTTATCTCAATTGTAAGAAAGACTGTAATATTTTACTAATAGACTTAGCATTTCCAAAGCGAACAGGAAACATTCAATGATGAGTATTTTATTCTTCCTCTCTCTTCTGAATGCTGGGTTATAGGTATTGTGAGATGATCCTGTCCAAGCTCCTTTAAATCGAGTTTTTCTTGAAGCATCCTTCTCGATCTATGTAATTTCACAGAATTGTTTGAATTCCTTCTCCATTTTCTCTTGCACAGTTCTGACTTGGACAGTACCAGCAGAGACATAGATATTCTATAAAATCTAGAGTTCGCATTTCCAAAACGAACATTCTCCCCATTCCAAAACCTACTCAAAGATAATTTGAAAAATACCTTTTGAACAGAAACAGCTAGTATGCATTGAGTTTGACCATATTGTGACCCACCATGAATCCCGTGTTGCATCATGGGATCGAGATCATAGAGTCTAGTTGGAAGTCTATATATTGTATATGTATATATTCTATTATACTTTTTACTTCTTACATGCTTTGAACTTAAACCCTTCAGCTCACAAATTGTTTAGTGGGGAAGCAGATATTTTCAACTGAAATATTGCTTACGTAACCAGTGTTGGCCAAGTGTACCATGTTGCCAAGCGATGCTTGGTGCTTTAAAAAATTAAATCTTTAAAGTAGTTGTGAAATAGTTGTGGTGGGCACAGGCAAGCTGTCCAGAAAGGAGGGGCCCTTGGACCAATGACAGGGGTAGAAAGGACAATTTTTGTATATATAAGCTAACAAGTTACTTTACGTCTTTTGTTGTCTTGTGACAAGAAGGTGAACGTTGCAGGTTTTAGTTCCACCTCAGATGAATGTGGAAGAATCATATCAATCTGTGATAATCGTCCGTCTGATATAAAAAAATGGATTTACATTTGAGAATCATCTTGAATGCATCTGTGCCTTGATTTAGGAATCAATTAATTCAAACGAATCATTTTCTCAAAACCGAACACATAAAAAAGATGCACGGTCACGCCGAATTAGCTAATGATTTTATCACCGTCAAACAGATGCGGGTTCTTTTTCTGGGCCCCCAAAGGCAGAGATGGAATCAGACTTACAGAAAGAATAAACACACTTATTTTCAACCTATCGACGCTTTCTGGGACGTCCATGCATTTTCTTCGGCAGATGTGCTTCTTACGTCAATGTCCAAACACGGACGATCATTTTAGTGTTTATGTAATCCACATACAGACTATTTTTACACCACATGCTAATCTTCCCCTCTTCCTCAGTGATCTAATCCTGCTTTCATAGAAATAGCAAAGGGGCTGAGGGAGCTCGCTTGCTTACATTCTTTCTGCTGATCTCTGTGATGTTATTTCTACAAATCTTTCCATTGAAAAACGAATTGTTTGCGTGAGCGTCCGTGGTGCAAGCGCTCGTGGGGAAAGAATGACTCCGGGGTCGACGGGCTGAGCAGCTGAGCACTTCTGCTTTGTTTTCTTCTCGAGTCAGCTGGTGTCGTGTGTGCAGGTCTGGAGATGTCTCCACAGGCTCTTGTTGCGCTTGCAGGTGCTTGCTGAAACACACGGGCAGGTTTTTGCTCGCCGCTGGTAGTTGATCAGCTTCATGCTGTGCTGGTGTGGGAGGGTTTTCAGTGTGAGGAGTGTCCTGGTTGTAATTCACTGAGTCACTCATCTATTTATTAACCGAACTTCCTCATCTCAGTGTTTTTCACGGCTTAGTGACACTATATTGTCATTTTTACCCATGTATTTACTCACTCTTATGTTGTTGAAATCAGGACCAGAGCATTAATATTACTTCTTTAATGCCTAGAGTGTATTGCAAGACTTCAGAGGTCACGAGTCACGGCTGAGTCATTACTCACTGAACTGTCGAAATCCACCCTAGCTTTCTTTGACATGCTCTTATTTGTTTATTTGATGGATGTGATGTCAGTTCTGTTACTGAATATATTATGTTTTCAATAGTCTGTGATTTGATCGTTTAGTTTGTTCGTTGTTTAAAAATGGCAGAGAAGACGAAAATAAAAACATCTTTGGTTTCTTTCGTTATTCTTCTATCCAATTGTAATTGCATTTCCGGGTCAGGGTTGTTCGAGCGATCAGAATTAGCGCAGAACGGTTCGAATCGAAATCTGATTGTGATTATTGATTTCATGCCTCAGTAACCATAAATAGTCATGTGACCTCTCACCCTCCTGAAGCACAGTTTCATTGCTGGAACATGTTTTGTGAGTGTGTTAAATGGCACTGATTTGTTGTTTTCCACTGAGGTAGAAGACATACACGCATGTGAAATTGTTATTCCTGTCAAAGTTGAGCTAAAACATAAAAATATTCTTTACAAAAAACTCTTAAGTTTCTGAAAAAATATAGATGATATTATGAAGTGCCTTAAAACGGCATAGAACCCAAATAAATAATAACTACATTTGTAAAAATCAAAGCGTCAAGCAGATCCCTGCTCACTTAAATAAAAAGTGAAAGAAATAAAAACGTTTTACCAGTGTTTGGTTGTGAAACAATCTTCAATGTTCCATAAAATACAAACTTTTTACTTAAAGTGCTATTGTCAGTAATACTTTTTGAAAGGAGTATTTTCTCTACCCTATCTGGGTAAACTATAGACATTGATGTTTGTTTATATTGTCACTGATCCCTCCATAGCAACCTGACTGTTTACCATAGCAACCAATTTGACATATCACAAGCTCAGCTAAACAAAATCATAGAGACATTGGGGATGGTTCATATTACTCTTATTAGCATGGGACCTTTGCATTTCACCAATGACTTTTTCCATAGCAACCAAAAGAATCTACTATGAGAACCCTTCCATTTTGCTTCAAAAAATACTTTTAAATACCATTTTTACAAGCCAACATCAAAGATTGTGCACAAACTTTAGTCTTATTTATTATTTTTATTATTATTATTATTATTGAGCAACTGTAATGAGAATAAATTGCATGAATTTGATTACATTTTTATGCAAACATGACTTTCAAAATATTAACAGTAAATGGCGTAACCATTGTAATGACATCTGTATTAGTGTAGAAGAATACCTTTGGGGCGGAGTCCCAATATTTCAGCTCGTTTTCTGCTGTAAGTTTTCATTTTGCATCAAGCGGCAGCAGCATGTTTTTTTTTTTACAATATTTTGGCGTCTTCTGTAAACAAAATCTGATGAGATTAGCTCGCGTTATTACAAAAAAAAACCCTGATGATGCTCAAACGGGACGGGAAACTTGATACAGCAGATGCAGTTAGCAAAGATAATGGGGGAGCACCTCAACATTATTTACAACTGTGTAGCGCCTCCCTGTGTCTTGGAGGAAATATGTTTTTCATTTTCTGCCAGCGAGGGATTTTTGCCTGTTCATTCACTGAAAACACTAAAAACATGTCGGTGTGGAGGAACCTTTAACCAGCCGCTGTATCTTTCCTGTTATTTCTGTTCCATTGCTCTCTTTACCTGTACTGAGACCTCCTCCCATTCTCTTGGCAGCGTGCCGCATGGATAACTGGCACAAAGTTCAGTCTCTCCTCTGCACTTTTCTTTAACTCTTTCCCTCTCCCTGAATTCAACCTTTCTATCCTCCTCTACCATCACCCCAGTGTGTTACAGTTTCACCCTGCAAAACCTCTTTTACATGCTTTAAATCAAACAGAAAAGAGGCTTTCTCCATATTCTCCCCAAAATGTCCCATTCACTGGTGGTATTTCCACAGAATGGGCTTTTTTTTTTGCACGTGGGCTTCGCCAGCTAAGTGCTTTTTTGTTATCCGTTCCAACCAAATTAGCACGCTCCCACCACAGCACGGCAAGGAACAAAACCAGGGCCTACTGTGACCAATTGTGGGCCAGAGTTCAGTGGTATTCATGCGGGGTGTCTGTCAGGGTGCCTGTCTGTAAATGTGTGCTGAGCGAAGATGTAAAAATCAGTGATGAAGTGGCGTTTCGCTTTTGTCTCCGCACCACTCTTCAGCTCTGCATCGGTGAGAGAGGGATTGATGTAGTGCCATTCACTCTCTGTAGTCTGTCACTCTCTCTTTCTCTCTGGTGGTCTTCAAAACTAGAGGCTGCTGCTTGATCAGTCCTTTTTCTCATCTCGTCTGTCTGGGTTCCCTGCACCTTTTATTACAGACATGCTTTTCATCCTCTTTTTTTTCACTTCCTGTCCTTGTTTTGCACTGTAGGAGTTCCCTCTTTATCGGTTTTGGCAACTAGAACTCGCTTCTCTCGTTCTGTCCAGTCCCTTGTTCTGTAGATGAGCTGATGGACATCATTTACAATCCAGTCCATCCGATTTAGATTTACAACCAACTTTGAGTTCATATCAAAAACAAGAATTGGGGTTGGATCGAGGATTGAACTCTAAAAACTTGTATCCGCAATACGTTTCTGAGTTTGGCGAGTCATATGGCTCTAAAGAGGGAGTTGCATTGTGACAAATTCGCACCTCAGATCGTCAGACATAAACAAACGATAAGAAGATTTCATTGTTGCTACTCAAACGTTCAAATGTAACGTAAAGTTCCACAGTAACAACGTTTATTCTTTGTCACAGACTTGACGTGATTGGTGCATCCGCTTCTTCTTCTTTCACGGTCTTAGCTGCGTGTATCTTTAAATGCATGTTCTCAAGGACCAATCAGAAGTCACAGTGTGATCACATCTCTGCTGGGGATTGGGCGAGCAAGAGAAACCAAACCCCAGCACAGAACCCATCAGTCAATCCGCAAGAACCTTCAAGAAGCAATTGTTTGAGTCCGAGCAAAGCTCTGGTCGTATAGTGGTTCGGAATCTTGTTTGATAGAGTCCTGAGCTAGCGGGTCATTTACCAGCCTCTCCCTTTTCTCATACTCCCATTCACTTCCTGTCTTCTCCATCCTATCAAATAAAAATCCTGATTTGTAGTGGCTCTCCTCTACTGGAGGATTCTTTTTTTGCTGTTGTTTTAAATGCATCCATTAGATTCACCCATGCATCTTGTTGTTCTGAGCTCCTCAGGTCAGCTGACCAGCTTGAAAAAAATGTCTATTGCAACTTCATTGCTTTTGTTTAATTTTTTTTGCTTCTTAACTATTTTATGATATTTTTTTAATCCAACATTGACTTATTGTGAAACTTAAAACAGATAATTTTTTTTCCATGATTACTGACCACGATCAGCTTTTCCAGTGTATTTTTCAGAATCCTTCACGCAGCTCATTGCTTTACAGAAATGTTTTCTTAAAGCAAACACGTATAAAACGTCATATAAATGTAGCACTGGTCAAATATTTGCAGAGATGGTCCAAACGTAGGTTTATAGATGTGCGAGTGCTAGTAAACTTTGGTCAAAGGTTGAGGAGACGGCCTTTTCCCTCGTTAAGAAGGAGTTTCCTGGCCCCAGCGTTTTCCCGGGAAAATGGCACATCCTGCATGTACAATAAACAATACCTTTCTCACACACTCGCGCACGCTAGCGACCGGCTTCTCAGAGACACACTTCCTTCTACTCACAGTATTATTTGTTCCAGTTAAAGGGCTTGGGAATGTGATGGGTTTTGTTTACTACGTGTGTCTGTAGTCCCTCTCTTTCACTCTGTCTGTCTTCTCTTTAGCGTGCCAGAAAATAACATTCATTCCACCTGTACCAAAGAGCGTTATCTTTCGGTTTGATGTTTCCGCTGATGCCTCCCTCAGAATTCCCAGAATTGTTCTTCATTCTCACGGCCATTCATTTTCCTCCCTTTTCAACTATTCCTGAACATCTTTGGTTGATTTCTCACGTTTAATCAGCTCCTCATGTGTTTGAGCTCACAGATTCAGGTCATTTGGGAGCGTTTCACGGCCCTGTGCTAAGTATTTGACAGGAACATGCTGTTAAGTTAGCACGAGTGTTGCTGATTGTTTGTTGTCCTTGGATCTGGTTACAGTCTCAACCCCATGCGGCTTTGTCTCCACGCTTTTGTTGTTTGCCTGATCTTGAATGGACTGGCTTTTTTTAATGGTCCATTCCCACAATGCATTTCTTGTGTTTCAGTAAAGTAAAGCGTTCCACACCTCCTTTTTTCTCCGTCCTTGAACTTGAATATTTTAAAAATCACAGTAGTGTCTCATATCTTTTGATATGATGTGCATTAAAAAGATGCCCGAACCAAAAGTCCGTACCTCCTCGTTTGGCTAACAAATTAGTGAACCTTGTGAAAGTTTCTGTTGATTGCTGAAATGCTTTCATTTTTATGAACAAAGTTCACAAAGTGATTGTTTTACAAATGTTTTCACCCATTTGACGGTGTATTCAACCTTTTAGGAGTTTTAGGCATTTAAGGGGCAAGAAGGCGTTGGCGTAAGGTTCAACATTCAAGGGGCAAGGCGTAACTGGCCCTCTCGTCAGTACCGGTAGTACACCACCCAATAGTTTTGTCATCAAAGGCACGGCTTCACTCGGCTAAACTTGGTGTTGTTTTTCTGCTTTTCCACCTCATACTTTTTGTACCCCTTTGGACAGGGTTCTGAAAGCATGCCGAGTCGGGCCAAGGTGATACTTTTTTTCTGATTGTGACTCTTCATTCTGTTCATCAGTGAGTGACACAGTGCAAAAATACAACCATTTATCTTTTAAACTGAGGCAACTATAGACTACAGTTGAGCAGTGTGGTTTCACTTTTACCTTTCCAGCCCTGCCCACATCTAAAACCTATCAGCGACATATGGAGTTGGCTTGCAAAAGACCTTGTCTGTGTGATTTACTAGAATTCGGTGATACCGTAGGATACGCCTGGTCTGAAAGAAAAATCAAAGTTGAATTCTGTGAAACGTTTTTGATGGATGTGACTTGTATGACATGCTACTCAGGCATTTCTTTACTAAACAGGCAAGAGTGGTTTGAGAAAGCCAGTTTGACAGCTTGATCAATGATGTCGAGAGACAAAAGATGGAGAGATTTGCCAGAGTAGGAGAAAAGATTGATGGGGATAAGATGTGTGTAAACAAGACGGATTTAAAAGCCCCTGGTAAAGAATATTGTCTCGAATGGGAGAGCCCATGATTTGGTTTCTATGGCAATCCTGAAGGGCTGGAGTTAGTGTCCAAGCTCACAGGTCACTAACCAGCATACCTCAAATTCCAGCAAAGCGATCTCTGATTGGACAGGAGTGTCAGAGGGGTGGGGTCCGTGGGAATGAATGGGGGATCAAACAGGCTTATTGAGCACTGAGGGATGGACCAAGAGAGTGGACAGAGATGGATGGATGGATGGAAGAAAAGATGAAAGACCTGGACTGGCCTGAATTTGGGGCAGTACGAACTGCCTATTCTGGAGTTTCAAAGAACTCTCTCTCTCTCTCTCCACTTTCCTAATCTCTGTCACACCTGTGCAGTACAAAGCACTCTTGAAACACCAAACCCTTTTCTTTATCCATCCCTCGTTCTTTTTCTCTGTCCTGCCAACCTTTGTATTTCCAACCGAACCGCTCCAATGTAACGCTTCAACTGTTTTTGAGAACAATGTCGGAGTTTGCCACGGGCCCCTCATCCTACTCTCTCTTTCTGCTTGCAAACCCAACGAGGCCCCTGGCCCCTCTGCAACCCAGTCCGAGTAATCCCGGAGCACAGAGAGCTCGATGATCCTGTCTCACTGCATTCCCGACCAGTCACCCGGAACAGCACTGCTTGCTTTAGCGCTGAATTGAATCCACTGAGGTTTCAGGGGAAGCCGTTTCACCCAACAAATGCAGGTGTGCGGGCGAGAGTGACTGATAGATATTTGAACAAATCCAGAGTTAATTAGTGTTTAGACTGTGGTATCAAGTGGAGAAGTCTACAAAGGATTGCAGATCGAATGACTGGGATGTTGACGGGCCCATTGTGTGGGTGTGAGCGAGGGTGTAAACACTCTTTCGTTTTCAACAGGTGAATGCAGACATTTTCTAGACTTTTTAACCAACTTCCCTGTTTTGTCGTGTTATAAAGAGTGTGCACTGATGACTGGGTATTTCCTCAACCTCTCACCCCCTACTGACCAACCCCCCCAATTTCCCCGAGCCTCAGCATTCCAGCGAGCGATAGAGTGTTGAAATGAGAGAGCGAGAGGGAGGGGGAACCCACTGATAGACAGGCTTAAAGGGGGTTAAAAAGAACAACAAAACTTTGAACTAAAGATTAAGAAACCTGAGATTAACCCCGCGGTTGCCCAATTGGCATCAATGCCGTTTTATTGACGACACATTCCACATGTTTACAGGAAAAACATGTTTAAAATAAGATCTATTCATGTTTTTTCTGTAACGTTGTCATGACTCAGAAGTGCCCGCATTCGGCTGCCAGGTTTCACTGTTCATTAATCAAGTGTAGAGTACTGTTTTTCACCCTCGGGAACAAAGACGACTGTGCAAGTTTGGGACCCGGATGTCATGGTGCCTGGTTTTTATATGTTTGTTCTTTAAAATAAGTTGTCATTAATATTTCGTGTGTGTTTTTTTCCCAAATGGAAGGTACAATTGTGTGTAGTTTTTAGCAGATATTTACCCAAAGAACATATTCATGTAGAATGTTGATTTGCTAAGCTTCCTTCCTTCCAACATTAGAAAGTGTTGTGTATACTACATAAAAGGAATGAAAACCTAAGTTTGGTGCAGTAATCACTAATCAATAATGGGTTGAATTGAATTGTTGTCGAAACATAAAAAATAATAAGAGCCAAGTGTACCTGGGACTCAATAGCCTTATTTAGATAAGACTAGTTTTAATGCAAGACTGTGCACTACCATACAATCCATAGATCGACAGAAGTTTCAGCTTTCTGTGCACAAATCATGATGTACTTGTGATTGCTACCCTGCAATACAATTTAAAAGCAAGAAAAAGAAAAAATTGTTTAGACTGGCTTACATTGATTATATGGTTATGAGGATTTTAGGAAAGTTATTCATGCAATTTCAATCTAAGTGGCACGGGATACCTGTGATCCATGTTAAAAAAGAAAAAACAGCACATGTTCCTCTTTAGTTTACAAGCGTGATCATTGGTTCTTATAGATCTTGTAGTTTTATATCAAACCAAATCAGATAACAACTATTCAAAACTTGCTATATTTATAACTCTCGCGAGTACTAACTTGAGATTCTAACTCAAGAAATGTATTAGTTTTTATCGCTTGGTAATGTGTATATTGCTGATATCCTGACTGAAAGAAGAATCCAGCTGTCTTTTGTTTGAGCTCAACTCTTTTCAAATCCCAAACCGTCGGAAATAATTGAAATAATTCAGAGTTAGAGTGGGCCATTGTGTGTGAAGAACACCATCAGAATGAGCAAATGCCATCACTGTATGAATCAAAGCATTGATAAAGTAACTGTAGCTCTTGAAAGAACGCTAGTGAAGGGAGCACCCGCTGACCCCTGTATTCAGACGGTCTCCAACCCCCACTGACTCCCAGCCCCCAGGGGCCTAGGGGGAGCAGCATAATTGCCCCCCTCTGGGACCACTTTAATTCCAGTCTTTGTGTTTTAATTGCCCCCCCTCCCGACCCCCTTTTGATGAACACATTGGGGCCATACCACAAACAGATTTTAATCTGGGCTTTAACGGTGTGTGTTGGTGCACCAGATGACTGCTCCCAAGCATCTGGTGACAGCAGTTAAAGAATGTGAGGGGTGTAAACTGTTATTGGTGCTGAGGTATATCTCTCGTAGAGGCATCCACGCGTGACCACCATCTCTGGTCACCAGAGAATTGAAGTGTGTGGTGGGGAGAGCTAACCTTGGCTTTGTTTGGGTCTGCAGTGAGCGAAAGCAGCCGGCCAATTAAAAGGGCTGTGTATGTGTAAGACTAGGAGAGGTCTGGAGCCAGAGGGTCTGTCTAAAGGCTGACTAGTCTTCGGACAACCCCCCATTTACAAATAGGGAAAGAAAAGTTGGTAGTGTTATTGTGTTTCCAACAGATTTAGCAAAGCTGAAACGATTCTTAGAGCATTTATGGTGATGGTAAATGCAAAGTCGACCATATAAAACCATGTGCACCTCAGGTTTTGAAGCTAAAAACGGGTGTAGCCCATTGTTTCAATCTGGAAAAATGGGCACAAAGGTGGAATGAGGGTGGATGTGAGATGACTCCCTTGTCAATTTTGAAAATAACCTGAACTAACTAGTTATAAGGAAAGCTATAAAGTTGACCAAATTAAACATAGACTGTATAAAATATAGACATTGTGTCTGTGACTACGTCGAAAGATTTCTATAGATCTTCTATAGATCAAAGTTGTGTTTTCACAACTTTACATGAAACCGCATAAACGCTCATCAAAGAGAGACCACGTGAACTAAACCTGAACACAGTGCAAATCACTGCACATATGGGGCCCACTGTTACTGTTGCATCTTCATTTTAAATCTGAACCCCTTAGGAAGATTCCCGAACCGTCTGAAGCAAATGAAGTGGAAGGTGAAGATGATAGAAGGATTGTTTCTTCATTCATCCATCCACCTCTGCCGTTCTTTTCTCAGTGGGCAGCACATACACAGAGATAGCAAACTGTCAGAAGAGCTGGAGGAGGAGAACCGGGAATGAAGCAAATGTAGAGAGAGCAGCAGACAGGCAGACTGTCTCCATCGCCTCCCTCCTTGTGTCAAATGAGAGGGAGAAGTGTGGCACAGACGGGGTGTGCAGACTCCGTCAGCTGGACGGCGTGTGTTTCTCTAATGGCCGAGGGAGTGTTGATGAAATGGAGATTTATTTCTCTACTTGTGTGTCGTTGAGTGTTTTTCGGCAGATAGTCAATAGTCATCACTTGGTGATTCAAGCTGACAGATTACTAATGCCCTTGCACAAATAAGATTCTACTCTCCCGAGGAGACGGAGATCAATATGTTGTATTCGTTCATGTCATTTTCACCAGCTTTGACCTATTCTTGGAGCACGTATGGCATGTGTTCAGTCGATTAGCCGGTGTTGAGAATAATCAATGCTCTTGTCTTCTTCTGCGGCGAAATCAACATGGTCTTCAGTCCTTTCATTGTTCACATTTTTGATTTGCCGTCTGGTTGTCTTTGTGATGCTCTTTTAGATCAATGCAACGCCGATTGAAAATGTGATTGCATCAGGCTTGGCATTCATGGCAGTCGCTCTGTGAAAAGTTCTCTGAACGATGAGTTCTTGTCCCCTCTGGGAGCGACTGTGCTCAAGCGATTTTTCATTTAAAGCTCTTCTATGATGTCGTCTCGTGAAATTAGCTGAAGTTTTTCCAAACCTAATCACATGCTCTTTGTTCTTTCAGGTTTAGGTGGAACAACTATGCGGTCGAGGTGCACTTGAACGACTACTTGGACATTGTGTGCCCCCACTATCCACTGGGTGAAGTGCCCTCCCAGGATGCAGAGCGCTACGTTCTTTACATGGTGGAGCGTGAAGACTACGACACTTGTCGTCCGCAATCCTACGATCAGATGCGCTGGGAATGCGGCCATCCTTTTGCTCAACACGCTCCGGAAAAGTTCTCTGAGAAGTTTCAGCGCTTCACGCCGTTCACTCTGGGAAAAGAGTTTCGTCAAGGGGAGAGCTACTACTACATCTGTGAGTAAAGGTCACAGGTCACAAGCTCTTTGGGTCGCACATCTTGACATCGCTTCCTGTTTTTTGTTTGAATATATGTGATTTGGTGTTCGTTTTACAAGTTCATTCTAGAGTTTAACATAAAACATTGCAAGAGGGGGGTGTGGTGGAGGTAAACAAAGTTGTCTTTCCAGCAATAGTCTCTGACCTGCTTATTTACTCCAGAGTATAAAAGCATCCGAAGGCTATGAAATGGTTTCAGAGCCCCTCATTATCTCGTTCTCACTGGAGAGTTGTTTTGTCTCTAACAATGGTCTTGTCCAAGGACAACTTGAAGAGATGCCAAATGGAAGAGAAAGACTTTGTGAGGATTAATTGAGCAAGTGCACTAGAATTAATGTTAATCGAACTAAACATGGCATATATGAACACACCCTTAGACATTTCACCAAACTTTAGATTACCTCTAGTTTCTCTTGGGGTGATATCATAACAAATGCGATAGAAATGTATAATCTCATGGAAAACCTTCCAATTTCTTGTCAAGCTCTCACTGGTCATCTGTGGTCAGATAAAGGAAGGTCTATGGCACCTTTACCCAGGATCTTTTAACAAATATATCAATGTAGCCCATGTTAGAGTTGACTAGTATAGTTAAATGTCCTACATTTAGGGTTTCGGCGGGGTCTACAATAATATTTTAGTCCTTAAAATTCTTAAATTCCCTGATTTAGGTCTTAAATGTCCATCTAAACCTTATTTGAATTCCATTTTTGTCGTTAATTTGTTGATGGTTGTAGTTTTTTTTTAAACACTAGTCCTGATCTAATTCGCTGCATTATGATTACAAATGAGACCAACATGATTAAACTTGAAACTGTTCAATTACAAATTTACTTTACCTCTACTTTTCTGATCCTGCAATTTCTTTTGTGTGTGTTTGGGGGTTTTGATGTTAGTTCTTAAATTTGTCAATGAAACCTGTGTACTTCTTAATTCCTTAAAATTAAATGAAATAAATCAGAGAAACCAAAAACTACAAATGTTATCATACAATAGGTTTTTGTGGTTTTTTTTGTGACCTTATGAATAAATCCCCAGAAAAAGAGCTTTATTTTTTAAAACTTAAATCCAAGTTTTAAATCTAGACATAATAAACTTGTGGATGCTTTGACTGAGAGGCTCCTTAAACAATGCTGCAGTAATGTAGTAAAACAGACAGATAAAGGTCACAGGTCCAGATGGCTGCTTAGGAGAACCGGCTGAGCCGCTACACGTCTAACATTATTAGCCTCCTTTGTAATTAGCCTGTCTGCTACCCATTAACTTATCTTTATCCTTTTATCTTCCTCGATCCTCACGGCCTTGTCTTTTTTTTACCCTACAGCCAAACCACTCCACCACCACGGACAGGAATGTCTGAGGCTCAGAGTGGATGTAGTGTCCAGCGATGGTGAGTGTCGCCGCCCTGGTGGATTTGCAGATTACATATAGTATAGTTCAGCTGATTTTTATTTATTTATTTATTTACTTTCTAATTCAGGCTCTCAAGAGGCAAGGGTTGGCACAGGAAGTAAAGCAGGTGCAGGAGGCGGAGCTCACATACCATCTAATCGGTTACCAGCAGGTACAAATAAAATGTTATTTGATCAAAACATTGTGTTGATTGATCAGCTGATGACAAAAGCATTATTCTCCCGGTGAAATGGAATTTCTTTCCTTCTAGAGTGAGTCGGATTTCTTGTAGTTGCTTAAATGAAAGAGTTTCAAAAATAACAAAAGTCAATATCGTCAGCCTTTGAAGAAACAGCTATTTTGATTGGCTTTAGAACAAACCAGTGCTGTCCAATGACGTACTGATTTAACTTGATTTGCATAAAGAAACATTTGAAGTGCACTTTGGGCTGAGGGTCAGGTTCATGTAAAATAGCAGGCCTGTCATCATGGCAACGACAAAGACTTTCATGGTTTCGAGTGTCAAAAACCGCAGTAAGAGCGTTATCGAGACATTTAAAGAAACCAACACAGTGGAGAATAAGACGAGCAGGGACAGGAAGTGAAAGACTTCAAAAACTTTGTAATCAAAACTAGAGATCGACGTTTCTAAAGACCCAAGAACCACGACATTAAAATAAAAAAATCTGCACGACTCACTAAAGTCCAGAGACCAAATAATCTGACAGAGCTCGAGAGATCTGCTCAGGACCAATGGGCTGTTGTGCAATTTCACTGATGATCTAACTAACCCCTGTGCAATTCCACAGACGATCCCGTGGTGGGCCTTCCAGAAGTACAGAAGAGCACACGGACAAACTCTGCTGGTTCACTGGCTTCCTGGACTCTTCTCACAACAGTACTCCCCCTTTCACTATCACTGGTCTTACAGTGAGACCACCACCGGACTAAACAAGACACTTTTAAAAGACTGTAACGACAGCAGCCTGTGCTCATGGAAGCTCAGGGCGGAAGCTCTTTACGTCCCGGTGCTGGTCACTGCGAGACGTGCGCAGGAAGTGGAATCTCTTTCCGCTGGGGCCGGTGGAGACGCACAACTGGAATGAAGTGTGCTTTTTCGAATGGAAACGAGACGTCAGTATTTTTCTGGAAATATTTTTCACATGAAGGGAATATTTTTCTCCCTTTTCCACTTTTTTCTAACAAGACAGAATCTGGAAATGAAACAGGAATGAGCTTATGCTTCAAATACGGACGACTCCTTTTGTAAAAATGAAGGGACGCAAGCCAAGAATGAACCAAAGAGCACAAGCTTCTCACGGAGGAGCGATCAAACCTTTCTTTGTTTTCTCGTGATTCAGAAAGAACTGCGTTTCGTGTTATGTAGCATCCAGTCGATGGGAATACAGCACCATACATTTACCGACCCAAACAAACACCTGGTCACTGTTTACCGAATCCACGGACACACTTTGTTCCTTCCAGAAGCTCTGGAGTGAAATTTTGTACATTCATTGTTTAAATGGTTCCTAAGTTATTAGCTGCTGCTGCTCCATAACTGAATACTGTAAATAATGAGCAAAATGTTTACTGTGGGACTGAACGAGAGAGAAAATGAGGAACTGTGTGTGTGTCAGCGGAGGATCTGTGAAGAACAGCTTCTCTGCAGTTAAACTGCCAAGCACAATCAACATGGAGGATCTCAATCCCATGGTCCCATGCTTGAGAACACGGAAAGCTCCAGTCAAAAACTACACGAAATAGTTTACTTTTCTTATTTAAGACTGGTTTAGAGCTCTTTGTTTGTTCTTCACAATCACAATTGTTCTTGTACAAATTAATGGGAGCTTTGGAAACCGATAACTATTTAGTTTAACTTCCTGTGGCTCCCATTGAATCCCATACTGGGATGTGTATGGAAGCACCGAGCCGCCGCCCTGAGAAATTAAAAAACATTTCACATATGTGTCAAATATATATTAAATTATTAATACGGTCTAGTGAAGTGTACAAGTCAACACTAGAGTCTGTTCACAAACTTTGATGATGGCTTGTAAAAGTGGCTTTAAAATGCATAAGCCACACCCCTTGATTAATTCTGTTATCTGCTCTTTATTGACCCATTTCTTTAATTAAATCCACTCTGTTTCTTTACAAAACAAGCATTTAGCGCATGAAAGGGGTGTCTTTTAGCAAGAGTAATTAAACTCATGATACTATTGGAGGAAAGGTTGTTTAATGGTTTTTAGAATTAAATCAGTTCTATAATATCATGATTTTGTTTCACACAAAACATGATCGTGATGGTTTTAATTTCTCAGGGTTACAGCCTTTATCATTGGATAAGCATCTTCCAAATGAATTATTACAAATTTACAAAAGTAAACACATTTCCAAACTGACTTTACGATGTGGGTTAATGCTGTTTGTACCTCAGTTTAATCTGGTATATAAAAAATGATACCGTTTGATTGGACGGGAGCTACGGAATTTAAATACCACAGCTAGAACCTGTAACTGCAGCCAAACACATTTCCAAAAGCACTCTGAGGAAACACAGATGATGTGGCTCTATTCATGGACTTGTTTCACTGATTCTCATGTTGTACATGTATTTTGTAAAATGTGTATATAAAGAAGATTATATAAAATAGACATTTGATGAAAAAACAAAAAAAACAAACAAACTGTTAATGTGAAGATTCTTATGTGAAAATAAAGGATATTTTCAGAAATCCAATTTTTGACTACTGTGTTTTTAACCTGCGTGGGTTGTGCTTTATCTCAGGGACAAGAAGAATGAGTGTTCCTTTAAGAAAGGTTATTTTAATGTGTATATAACCATTATTCCATGTTTTAGATGGTAAATGCTGATGTAAGCAATTGCAGCGGTTTCCAAAGATGTGTTTTAATGCCGTGTCCAATCTGAACTATGATGGTTCTCAAGAGGGCGCGAGTACAGAGCGTCCTGTCTGTGTTGATCATAGAACCCACTATTTAGTCTCTCAGGGTTGATGTTTCAGCCTTGACAGGAAGGAGTCACAATGCTCGGAGGTCCGAGGCATCGCTGGGCTGTGTGTTTCAGAAGGATCGCACACAGGTGAGACTCTTCCCTTTGTGTTCTAGCTGCTGTTTGCCAGCTGCTGTTTGCCAGCTGCTCAGTAAACAGACTTCTCTATGCTTCTGTCTTTCGTTTGAGCAACTCCTGTTTGCTGAGCTCTAAAATACTCACTGGCCACTTTATTAGGTACACCCGTCCTGCTCAGCCAATCACATGGCAGCAACTGCTGCAGTTCAAACCGAGCAGACTGGGGATAAAAGCATAAATAAATCACAGATTTGCATTTTAATTGCTAGAAAAGCAGGGAAAGTCCTGAAACTGTTCTTTTTTTTTAAAATGTTGCTTTGGATCAGGAGTGGGCAAATTAATACCTGGAGGGCCGGTGTTCCAGCCTTGCTTCAGTACAAACACTGGCAGCTTTAAACAAACCAAGAAGAGCTTGATTAGTAGAATGAGGTGTGTTTCATGAAGGATGCAACGAAACTGTGCAGGGCTGTGGCCCTTGCCCTTGTTATCTCTGCTTTAAATCAGATATTTCTGGAATGGTTGCTCAAATTTAGCTTTTCATGTGCAAACTTGAAAGTGGAACCGGTGCTCTCCATATTTATCCCCTTTTAAACAAAATCAATATTAACAGAAAGGCTGAGAATTCAGTCAGGGGTATCCAAATATAGTCATGGCCAAAATTGTTGGTGGAAAATCAAGTAATTCCCACAGAAATGTACTGTGTCATGTGTACACTGAAAAAAAAAATGACAACGTTACATAACTGTCTTAAAAATTTCCTATTTTTGTGGGTTCCATTGCCATTACCAAAAGTATCTTGTGAATTAATCTCTCATAATGCAATGTTATTTTTATTTTTTGACTGCCACCGTCAAGAACAGAAAAGCTTGTCCACCTGTAACATCATCAACCTGAGCCAACGCTGCTTCAACGGTGAACGCCTCAGGTTTGTTTTAACTAGGCCAATTCAAATTCAAAGCTAAGGTCAAATTTAATTTTAGCTTTCAATGAAATGTGTTTGAAAATGCGTTTATACCATGACCCAAGCCTTTCAAAGGCCTGAGGAAGCTAGCGTTTTAGCATTCGGGTATCTGATTAGCACCGGCTAGCTAGCAACAGGTAGACTTGTAATAAAACGTTCTTGGTTTTGTATGCTCTAAAATGATAAAGTAAAATAATATTTTTGAACTTGATGATCGTTTTGAGAGAATGGTTATTTCTGTAGTTTGTGTGAGTTATAAATTGAATTCTGGCGTACTAAGTTAGCTGTGGGTGATCACGTGACAGACGCGTCTGTGACTGTATTCAATTAATCTCCTCAATATCTTCCAGTTCTTACTGGAGGGTAATATTAGAACAGCAGAAGCACCTTAAAACTCTATTTAAAAATGAAATATTTAACTCTATAATAAAGTTTGAGGAGGAAAAAAAAACTCGTAACAGACGAGAGATGGATGCATATGATTTGTTAAAATGCACTGATTCATCTTAGAACCAAATAAGTGAGCCACGAAAGAAAATATGAGTGAAAGAGCAAATATTGTTCAGTTTCTCTTTTGTCTTGAACACAAAAGAAGATTTTTTTGTATTATGTTGGAAGCCATAGAAATGTATTGTTTTTGAGCAAATGTGGTATTCAACAACAACAACAACAAATCAGTTGATGGTAACAAATGTATGTTTTCACGGTAGTTAATAGAGACGCAAACCATGTCATGCTTTTATCTTGGGAGGTGAACTGTACTTTTAATACATTTACGCAAGCATTAGAAAAATTGTGGCAAAATAATTCTCTGATCAGTTTGTTCAGTACTATACACACGCTTTTGTTCCACACAGCACTGTCTTCATGGACTCCTATTGAAATTTTGTCATGATTTGGCAGTAAATGAGATAAACGCTATTTAAAATCACAATTTTCCATTGTGAGGTTGATTTAAAAATTCACTCATGGACTTCCTGTTTGCAGAAGTGTTGTTAGTTTTGATGGAGTTTTTGTAATCTGCTCATGCACATCATGACCTTTGCCTTTGGTTATTTCCTTCTCATTGTCTCCGACAGTATCTCTTTTTCTCCCTCTCCTCCTTTCTTTCAGACTCTTCTTCCTTTACCTTCCCTGGAGCTCAGTGATTTTTCTCCTCCACACTATTGTTCCTCTCATCCTCCTGCCCATCTCCAGAGGCCTGTGTCTTCTTTTTTTTTATGGCGGTGGTTGTAAAAGCAGCTGTCCCACTGCAGGGCTGCAGGCTGCTTTCACACCGGCTGCATGTTTGAGCATGTGTGTGTTTTCTCAGTTTGACCCCTCGACTGTAAATCAGACGTTTGACCTGCTCTAGAGACTTTCGAGAGGTTAAAGGGAAGAAGTGCCTCTTGACTGGAGGAGCGGAGCTTTAAATAGTCATTATTGCTAAAGAGTCAGCTGAGAGAGAGACACACAGAAGGAGGGGAGCGAGGACAACAGGAGTCCGGATGAAAAATTACATTTGGAGACAAAGAGCCATTGAGACATTGTTTGGGAAGCGCTGGAGTTCTCCGAAACCATGCAAATGCAATTATTCTTTCCTAGTGAAACACATAAAAAACTAAATTAGTGCATTTTTATTAAACACTGGCCATTAATTCTATCTAAATTGGCCATTAGATACAAAACAAACATAAAATGAAAATTCACATTCGTAATATTTAATACATTAATCATAAAAAAAAACTGGGTGAAGTTTGAAAATATAGCAGTCATTTTTTCAGACAGAATCTGCAATAAAATATAATTAGACAAAATGATCATCATTCTATTATGTAAAATTTCAGTCATAAATAATTAATATCTACCATTTTATGGTGAATTTGTGTCAAAAGATAAATATCCACTGTTTTATGTTAAGTTTACGTCGAAAAAGTATAAATATTGAATTTCTCTCATAAAAGATAAATATCAATTTTTTAATGGAAAATTCAGTCATAAAAGATACATTTTCAACAGTTTATGGTACATTTTTTAGGTGAAAATGATAAATATCCATGTTTTCATGAAGAATTTCCATCATAAAGATAAATATCTACCATTTTATGGTAAGTTTTAGTTAAAATTTATTAGTATCTACCCTTTAATGGTGATTTTGTGTCCTAAAAGAAAAACATCCACCGTTTTATGGAAAAAAGTTTCTTAAAAATGATTAATCTACTATTTTATAGTACGCCCTAAGGAGATAAATATTCTGCTTTAAATGGTAATTTCAGATTGACAAAAAAGTTTGCAGTTGTGAGATCATCATTAATGATGCGAAACCAACTGCTTAGATTTAATGGCAGCTTTGTCCATCATTTAATGTAATTCCATCTGCGTTTCCTTTGTGGAACTGAACTTGAACTCCACAGCGTCAGTGAGAATAAAGGACGAGCGGGTTCATGCTGTCTCTTGCTCTCTCTTCCTGAATATTATTCATCTCACATCTGGGAAAAGTGCTGGCACGGTCTTATCAGCTTATCTCGACGTCTCCGGAAGATTGAGAATCTTGCTTCGGTTCTTAATATCTGCATGAAGATGATGCATGGAGTTGCTCTCGCACATCTGTTTCTGCTTTTGGAGATGAAATATGTTTTTGTTCATAACTTGAGAGCCGGGTTCGTAAATATAGCTTGTTTGTGTCGCTTACCCTTCCTGAATCCTAGACTGAAGCTGCAATTCATCGACTGACCACTTGAGGCTGGTCCCGTTACCAAAACGTGCCTCAATTCTAGAAGGAATTACTAGAAACATGGTAAAATCTGCTGGGGTTTTTTTCCCACAGAGGGAGGAGGGTCTTCAGATAATAAAAATTATATTTAGACTTTTTTTTAAAAAAGAAATCAAATTTTGCCAGAGCCAAACTGAATCGAACCCTTCTGTGATAACCCAAGACCAAAAGCCGTCCATTAGATGATGTCGTTTGCTCTCATTTGGCAAATATTGCCGTCTAATATAAATGACTGTTCAACAGGAAGCTTGAGCACCAGCCAAAAGCTGTCAGAGGAAGTGGAAGATGAAATCCCGGCAGCCGGTTCATGTAGGTGGTGCGTCGAGTCTCGTATTTGGTTCTGGATATGAGATTACACCTGAGCAGACTGTAGGTGGTGTGTGCAATCTCATGTTCTTCTGCCGATGCCAGAAGCAGGTTGAAGAAGAGCAGCTCCACGGCTGGACGCAGCATGAGCATCGCGGGGAGGGGAATATGACATGAGGCTTCCTCACACGGCATATGTCTCATACTGGCGTCCAACAGGAAAAAACGATATTAATGCGCCGCCTGTTTGAGAATCAAGAGTTCCATGCAGAACAGAAACAGCTGTTCAAGTATAAAACCATGGCTGTTTTTTAATCATGAATATTTATTTTGGGATGTATCAAGGGTTGACAGAGCTATTGTTCAACTATGAAAGATTTGTTTGGTACGTTTTACCATTTATTTGCTTTGGCGATTGATTTACAAAATAAAAATTGTGCAGTGTAATATCTTTGAACGCTAAAAGACTCAACATGTTGAATAAAAGTAAAATGTTTCTGGTTAACTGGGGAAATAGACGTAGAATACAGTAGATATCGAAATAACAATAATCAAAAGAAAAATGAAAGTTTGCTGCGTTAGGACTTTTTTTCGTAGATAAAAACGTTCTTACGTCTTCGAACACGTAGGCGAAACGCTACATGCGCAGTCATGTGATCTTGCTTTTGGAGCGGGAGACTCTTGAAGAGTCCGGTCGAGTCAGTTCTGGGATCACTGAAGACAGACTTTGGGAAGTTTAGAACGACTGTGCCGCCTCATCGTGCCACAGTTCCCAGTTGTGCATAGTTATTTTGTGTGCATTTTTAAAACGTATCTTGGCGTTTCCATCCACAAAATTTTTCCTATATGTGACCTGTATCCGATTTCTTCCTGCAAAACTTGCTATGAATTAATCTGGCTAATTCTCAAATTAAATTGTATTCATGCAAAGTAAACAAAGAGCAGTTTTAATTACTCAGAGTGGTGAGCCTTCGGGTGCCCCTCGAGAATGGTGCTGTGTTTTTCACCCAGTTTGTGGCCACAGTGTTTACAATTTTCAGGGAATTTATTCTTGATTTTTTTTATTTTACAAAACCATTCAATTGTCATGTTCTTCCTCCATTGCTCTTATTTTTGGCAAACATATGTTTATTGCGCTTTAGGTAACTGTAAAAAATAAAGCCACAGCTGCCAAATTCAGAATGTTTTACTTGTTGGTGAGGAAGATCAATTCTATTGTGTTAAAACTTTATTTTGCATAATCCTTAGTAGATCACAAATAAGCATCATTGTATTTATTAATGAAAGCCTCTAGTCAACAATCTCACAATGTGAAATGGAGCATTAATTCATGAAATAAATTAAAAAACACATGGACTAAAACCGTTTTTGGTGGCTAAAACTTGACTAAAATGCGACTAAAACTATTACATTTGTAAATCATTTTCGTCAAAAAGACTAAGACTAAAACTTAGATGGCAACACCGTTGACACTCGTCCGGTCTGATGTGTGATGTCCCGTTATCGTCGCAACGAAATGTGTCTGTGTATTGTTTTTTTTTTTTTTAGGAGTTGAGCTCTCTTAAAAAATACTAAACATTTACTGACGTCAATTTTTAGGCTTTAGTGATGAACGAATCCTTTTGTTGAGAATAAAATTTCAAGATTTTTGAATCATTCATAAATTTCAAACGAACTCAACCACGAAGCCACTTTTGAGAGAAGAGCAAACATTCTTCCAGATCTTCAGACATCTGTTCAAACGCTTGTTCCACGATTTTGCTGACAAAGCAACTTAGGCAAACCCTTCAGAACAGCTCTGAAAGGAAGCCAACAAAGTAACTCCATGATTCCGATCAGATCTTGTAATAATCTGTCAAAACCAACAAACTTTCAAAGATTTGCCAAGTGCCACTGGTTCATTTCAAACAGCTGAGGATTTAAAGCTCTTCAACAAGTTCTCGTCTCTGTTAGCTGCAGTGTTTAGTTTTTTTGAAAATCTTTATGTTGCTTTTGAAGTTTATCTACAGAATTCCTTTCCTCCCAGATGTGCTCTTGCTTCACTATCTGCTTTTAGCGGCGGGATGTTTAACCTGTGCACACTGAACCTCGTTCAGCCTCCACAGACCAGAACAAAACACCACTCTGGCCACTGTTTCGGTTTCGTTGCGAGTTTAAAAATGTCCTCAATTGTAATCCACTGTATAAACACCAGCCGACACTCTTGGAAGGTTTCTCCAAGCTCACAGGAATATTCCACGTTAGCACATTGAGCTGATTAGCTTAAACATCTACACCCACTACGTGAGCCGGATGCATGTGACCTACACTAACATTCATTTTTAACATTCGCATTTATTTTCACAAGGCTCCAGAGATGCTTTGGCAGCTGGCACTCCAGATAGGATTTCACTTCGTTCAGATGTTGGCAGCAGTTCCACTGTGGGCCATTTAGACGTCGTAAAATTAGAGCGGTGTATTTATTATGTTGATAAACAATTCCAGTTTTGATGAATATGATCTGCCGTGTTATTCCTGAGGTAAAATAACGTTTGTCTTGTTTGTAACAATTCGTTCAAATGTGAACCGTTCAGGCAATTCGGCTCTGTAGAAAACCCACCGGCCACTTTATTAGGTACACCTGCTCATTAATGCAAATTTCTAATTAGCCAATCACGAGGCAGCAACATGATGCATTTGGGCATGTTGACATGTTCAAAACAATCCACTGCAGTTCAAACTGAGCCTCAGAATGTGGAAGAAAGGTGGCATGGTTGTTCAGAAACTGCTCTACTGGGATTTTCACACAGTCATCTCTAGAGTTTACAGAGAATGGTTTGTAAAAGAGAAAAGTGCGGCAGTTCTGTGGGCCAGAGGTGGGCCGAACTGGTTTGAGCTGATAGAAAGGCAACAGTAGCTCAAATAACCACTGGTTATAATCAGCGTCTGCAGAAGAGCTTCTCTGAACGCGCTGCACCTTGGGGCGGATGGGCTACAGCGGCAAAGGCCACTCCTAACAAACACAACTCGTTGACTTGTCTGTTGAGTCTCGATTTCTGCTGCAACATTTGGACCCTAGGGTCAGAATTTGGCATCAACAACATCAAGCATGGATCCATCCTGCCTTGTAGCAATGGCTCAGGCTGGTGGTGGTGGTGTAACGGTGCGGAAGATACTTTCTTGGCACACTTTGGGACCGTTGGTACCAATTGAGCATCTGGTTTCTTGAACATGACAATGAGCACTTTTGGGATTTGGTGATGCAAGTGCAGGAGGCTCCTGTGTCAATGTTGGAATGTTTCCAGTACCTCGTTGAATCTGTTCCATGAAGGATTAAAGCAGGTACTGGGAAGGTGTACCTAATAAAGTGGCCGGTGAGTGTACATTGTAACAGAAACAGTTTTTGGGTCAAGCTCGGTTCACTCCTGCAAACAATACCAGAGCAGATGCAGGATCATGTTGCATAAGAGACAAATGTGATGCTTGAGCATAAAAGTCTCTTGACGTAGAGCAGAAGCGAGAGCTGTCTTGCGTTTCACCGAATGTGGCGTCTCTAGCCCCTGAAGCCCGTAGAAGCAGGTCAGCTGGGGAAAATGTGTTTGTTTGGTAGCGGCGTAGAACAGAACGTGCCTTTTAGTGTAAATCAATCGTCTAAAGCATGCTGCTGATTAATTACTTTCCCAGAAGTGAATGTTTTCATGTCTCAACGATCCACGAATCATGTCTTAATTTTCAAAAAGTGTCACAAACAAATCCAGTAGAAACACTTCCTCTTTTCCTCTTAATTAATCTCGACTATTACACTCGTTTGTAATTGTGTATCATTTCTGTTTCATAGCAAATAGCCACGTGTATATTGTTTGTAGAACATACTCGCTGTTCAATTTCTGCTTCTAGTAAACGGCCATCAATAGATCTGTACATTTTACCATAGAAATGCTCTATCTATACTGTTTTTACATTTATTTAGCTTATATCGTGCATTTCGTTGCTTTGTACTTGTACATGGGTAGTGACAGTAAAGTTGCATCTGATCTCGAACCTCGTTTTCACTTCAGGTATTTAAGGAGCATTGGGTGGTGGCCTGTAATAAAGTACAAGTAATTCAATGCACTTTACTCAGGTATTCAAATTTGGGGAGACTTTTTACTCCTCACTTTCTCTACATTTCAAAGTCAAATATCTTTCTTTTTTATTCAACTACGTTTTGCGAAAATCTGCCGTTTCTTTTATTTTTAAATGGACTGAAACGTAATTAGTGAAGCATGCGTGAGCCACCAATCAGGATACAGCGGGCATTCTGTTTTGAATGGTTTTGGTTGGCGCTGAGGGGTATCTGCGTAGCGCGAATATAGTTCAGTGTGATGTAATAAATGATGGAAGAAACTCCCGAAACTAGTTTTTGCTACGGTAATCTGATAGGACAAGGTTGAATTTACGCACCTAATCCTAAAAGAAAACTTTGTGTTTATTAATTTAGACATAAAATAGTTTGTTTATGTAATAGGTTCTAAAGGTTTCTGCATGAAAATTTGTTGTTTTTTGTGTATAAGTGTTTGGTGGTCGCATTAAATAACAAGTGAAAGAAGTTTCATTTCATATAAAGGGTAAATAGTGATCAACTCAGTAATATGGCAGTGAAATATTAATAAACAATTCATATCAAACTTTAAATTCTTGTCCACATGTGTCAAATGAGGCAATAATCAATATTTCAGAATATTTCAAACTCAAGTATTATTCAAAAAAAATCTCAGCCCATAATTCCTGTGATTATTTCCAGGATAAAATAAACCCCAGGCTGGTTTCTTATAAGTCCAAATTTTTAAAAGCAGGTTGAAGATCCCAAAGATCCGGCTCCCTCCAAAGAGCCATACATCCCATCACTGTTGTTTATTAAACTAGCAACTGTATTAAAAATAAACCTCACGCTGAAATGTCCTGCTCTGAAATCGTGTTTTTCATTTGGTTCTAAAGGAAATTTAGATACAAGCTTTTTTTTCCACGTATTGTTTGAACAATAAAAAAAAATAATGGTGTATTATAGCCGTGATAAATCATAGCATTTTGGAACATTTTATGCCAATTTTTTTTTGTATTTTTACTCGAGTGAAATTGTGAAGGGACATTTTTACTTTTACCGGAGTAAAGTTTTACCTTTAGTTTCTCTATTTAACTCAAGGACTTTGTCCACCACTGGGAGCATCTGAAAGCAAGAACATGGTGTTCATCATTCTCTGGTTTCAGCTCAGAAATGCTGATGCCGTTCTTTGATAAGCTACAAAGGCTCTGTCCAAAACAACTTTAACCAACTCCAGCTTGTTGAGTCTGCAGGCGAAACAAGAGCCAATCATCAGTCAGCGCACGCCCTTTTATCCTCCCGTGAAATTGCAAAAAATTCAAAACACATTTCAAACCAAACTTTTTTCAGATCATTGTGAAATAATTGTATGAGCAAAATCCTGTGATGTTATGCGATCATTTGCTCTAGTTTCAAGCTTGTCTCCCGAGGAGCAATAGTCCATTCGTCCCAAGCAGATCTCTCAAGATTTGACACAAACTCGGAGATTTCCTCTTGGTTTCAAGACTGTGCTTGGGTCATTATCCTGCTGAAAGACAAAACGTCAACCCAAACCAAGTTCTCTTCCAAATGTTCTTATGCTCTTCTGTTTGCATGTTTCTTTCAACCCTGTGGAGATTCCAAGTAGCAAACCCCCACAGCATTATGCTCCCACCTCCATGTTTCACTGTGGGAATGTTGAATGCTTCTCCCTTCTTTCTGCATGTTTCTCCTTAGCAAACTTCATTCTGGCTCAGACGTGGAGTGAACCTTCCCAAGGGCTTTGGTGACTAGTTTTCTTTCCAGCGTTTGTGTAATATTTCCCCTGCTTGTGTTGGGATTCTTGTGAATGCTGTTTTTAATCATATTTATGAGCTTTTATAACTCTCAAGTTCAAGCTGATCCCTTTAGTCCATTTTACTAGCTCCGACACTAATCCTCATCTTGAATATCAATTAAAATGCTTTTCTGTGTGAATCATGCAAAGTTCTTCTTAAACCAATGAATATTTCTTTTCCTGCCTCCGCTCGTCTTGTTCTCCACTGTGTTGGTCTCTTTAAATTTCTACAAAATGCTTCTCACTGCAGATCTTGAAGTGTGCATCCTTCTCCCTCTTTATTAGCATCAACAAGTCTTCCTGTCAACTCCAAACTAATCTCTTTAGCCTTTGCCATGATAACAGAGCGTTTCTTTTCCTATTTGTTTCGTAAGAGCCCAGTTCTGAGCTTGAAGAGCAATCTTTAAGATTAATTATGCTAATCATATAGATTATGTTAACCCTTGGAAGTCTCTTTACACACCGGCGTGTTTGCTGTTCTGAATTAAGTAGGAATGACCCGACCGACCTATTGTTTAATTTTTATTTAAAATATAATGTGTAGGTTTTAAAAGAACAATACACGAGTTCTGACACATAATTTGCTGGTAATTCAAATTAAATTGTGAGATAATGAGCAATCGTCTTTTAGGTTCATTTTACAGACCCCAAATCTGTGCCATCAGTGCCATCTAGTGGTGAAAACAAGAGGTAACCCTTGTAAGTACAAGACCTGTGATATGGCAAACGTTTGTCAAAGCTCTGGTGCAGAAAAGAAGCACAAGTGCTTGGAACAGTTATAAGGTTTAGGAGAAGTTCACCTGTTTTCTTTTATACGATGTTTTCTTTTATACGGTTTCAAACATTAGTTTGAACTTTGTTTTTTTTTGTGGGAGTGGGGTTATGATGTCTCAACGCTTTAGTTTTTTTGTTGTAAAACGTAAAAAGGTACAACATTTAATACTCAGAATTGTATTTTTTTTTTACTATTTCAGAATTGTTTTGGAGTTATTTAAAAAAATGTAAAAAATAAGCTGGGGTTGTTCTGGAAAACCAAGCATTGTCACAAAAAACTGAACATAGTTTCATTCATTAATGTTCCGAACCGCTCATTACTTTTTTGGGGTCACGGGGGTCTGCCGGTGCCAGTGAACATTGGGTGAGAGGGGGGGTGAAACCCTGGACAGGTCACCAGTCCATCGCAGGGCATAAAGATCATTTATTAGAGCAAATTATGAAGTACAACACTTCTAAGGGTTAAAACAGCACGTGTTTGGATGACAGTAGTTTGTTCTAGACTCAGTTAAAGTAGTCATTTCTGACGCGGACTAACAATAATGACCTTTTTAATTAATTCATTTATTTAACCTGTTTTTTTCACTAAAAGAAAAAAATAATAGGAGACAATGTCTCGACATCCCTTTGCACTTAGAACATTTTTAGAAAAATGGTGGAATTTCACAGTGAATCTAATAGTTTTGTCTTCAACTGTTTTAAAAGGTTCTAAATATTTTCAGAAAATTGTAATCCTGGAATAAAACAATTGTGCCTCACCACTCTCTTTAAGTGTTCTCTAAGATGTTTAAAAACAAAAGTAATCATTAATGTACTTTATGATACTGGAAATATTTTAGTTTCTGTAAAAAATTTAATTCTACATTGATAGATGCTTGGTTATTGAAGATAAAACTTGCACGACAGGAAGTAAAAAGTCAAGTACTTTTCTTTGAAACGTGTTCCAACCATCTTTATTATTAACATTTTTACATGGAATGTTAAACACAAGGACATTGTAAACATTGTACAAGCATTTATTTCATCATTATGCAGTTTGATCAGATTTTTGTCGCCAAAATTAAGAGTCTACACAAAACTAAACGGTTTGATAATTTTACAGCAAAACTGTTTTTTTTTTGTTTTGTTTTTTTAAAGTGTGGCTCGATAGCAAGATCAAACAAAACACGTGTTCCTCTGCTAATGAAAATACATTTGCTCGATTTGTATAAAAATATCACTTTTCATATGTCTGTAAAAGTTTTACTGGGATAATTCAACTCGCTTTCACATTGGTTTATACACATGACAATTTAAATACGACATAATACAATTTTCCATCTCACTGTTGTTTCAAAGCTCAAGTCATGGGTGGAGATAAGACTTTTATTATGTAAAATTGAGCCTTTTCCCTTCCCTTATTTGTTGAGCAATGATCTCACCACTTTTCTTAAGCTTTAAAATCACAGTGGATCCAGTGTTTGTCGATATCATCATGTGTTTACAATGAAACAACGAATGAAGTACGCAACAAAGACCAAATGCTTCATGTACAAGCAGAAATCTTCACATCTTCAGTCCCAGCTTCTGTAAATCCACTTTAGCTTCTTTTATTTGTGTTTGCAGCTCTCTGGCAGCATCCTCGCAGTCATTAAATGTGGCAACCCGGTAACCGACGGTTGCTAGGGAATAACAGCCAAACACCACCAGCAGGTAGACTGGCATGGGCCATGCCAGCTCTTTATATTGGGATGGCACATGCAAATCAAGGAGGTCGAAGGTCACCAGTCCCCATGCAATGCCAATCACAGACACACCGAGAAGCCACTCGAGAAGCTTGGTCATGGTGCAGAGGGTCGTGGAGGACACTGGAGTATCCGCCTGTGAACAAAGCGTCAATGAAGTTAAGAGTTTAAACATTACACAGTAAAATAGCGAGATTTCTCTTCAGATCAACTCTGAAAGCTTCTCAGTGTTGTCTCTATGTATAGTTAGTACATACAGGCACAATTCGAAGATGAATATGGCCTAATTGTAGAGGAAAACCGACCATTTTCCACGAATTGAGCTAGCTTGAATGCTAACGTTTACAGTCGAATATAATGAAATTTGACTCTCGCTGCTAAACTAAAGAAACCTTTTTACTTTGCTATACATCTCTGGTCGTTTTTACCCAAAATAATTATCAAAATTACTATAGTACTATAGTATAGTGTATAATTTAATCTATCTCACCTGCTGTTCAATGCCAGCTCACCGCTTTCCGGATTACGTCGCAAGCTGATGACGTAGTTTATCGCATAGCATTTTGGGACATGTAGTTAACGCCTTAAATTAGAGGGAAAATATCCATAAATCGCTTGTTTTTCATCGTGTTTACCTACTGGGTTGGGTGCCTTATGTTTGAAAGTCTTGTAAAGATATTTTTGCTTTATAAAAGCAAACATTTAGTGCAAGATAAGATAATTAATCTAAAATGACTTCCAATGTTACATGGTAACTCTGAAGAATTATAAAATACACTGGAATTTGTTTAAACTGCTTATAATCTGCTTAATGTTGTGAACTTATTGCTGCTTTCACACCGTATTGCTTGTGTTTGTTAGTAAGCTCTGTTTATACGATTTAAAAAATATAGTTGACAACTTTATCCACATACACTAGAGCAAAATTACATTCAATTTAATAGTTTCAGTTATTAAATATTGAAATAAAGGTAAAGGCTCTGAGCTTATATGTAATAATTTAGATTATTACAATTGTATTATTCATATGAATGTGTCATGACTTGTTTGTTGTTGGTAATGTCATACTTTAGCTTAAATAGCTATTGTACATTAAGCACGAGTAGGAATACATTAAGTTTTTTAAATCGTTTTAAAATGTTGATATATTTTGCTGGTCGACATCTGGCAGTTCGGCAGCAGATGAACAGAAGCGAGTGTGTGACCATGACCCTTCTCATCACATCTGCTCTGTGACCCTAAAGGTATAAACAGCAGTGACAGACACTCAAACAGCGGTGAATGAACACTCCTGAAAAACACTCGCCTCAAAGCTAATGCCAGGTTATTCTTAGCAATGTTTACACTGGTCGCTGACCGCCTCGGCTAGAGCAGCAGGTGCTTGTGGAAGAGAGGTCTGACATCTGTGTGTAACTCAATAGTTTAATACTCAGCATTGCTTAATATTAAATGACTAACCTTTACTACTACATATATAAAATGGCATGAATAAATAATGCAAAATTAAACTCAATCATGCAAAATCCATTCTAAAGGAGTGTCCACTATAAGCTTATTTAAAAATAAACTGTAAATGTTACACTAAAATACAGCAGCTGTGTTAATACCAGTCAAATCCAGGGTTTAAACTGAAATAATTACGGTTTATTACTGTCTTGTTACTGCTCAGGGCAGTCAATTTTAAATGTGATTTTTACATGTATTTTTAAGAATCAATTTCCTAAATAAAAAAATAATTCAAAATAATTTACAGAAAAATACTATTTTTTTACGTTTATATAATGTAGAAGTACTGTGACATGTTTGTTATTTTTTTTTATTTACGTATTTTACGGTGTACCAAAGAAAGCTAATTTCCACCCTGATTTTTCTGTGATTTTTCCAAAGCTGAAATTGGTTGCTTATGGTTGCTAAACAGCCTGGTTGCTGTGGAGAGAGTTGGCGTCATAATACAACATACTCCATGCCACTATGCATAAAATAAACCAAACCCTATGTTTCTGTTGTTTTCTAAGGCTGAGATAATGATATCCCAAATTGGTTGCTATGGTAAACAGCCTGGTTGCTAAGGAGGTGTCAGTGACATAAGGTTCCGTTTGTCACTATATGTTATTTAAACCAACCCCCATGTCTCTATCATATACCAAAGCGGAGATAGAGTTAAGAGTATTTGGTTACTAGGGTAAACACTTTGGTTGCTAGGGAGCTGATATAGGATTAAATACTATAATGATAATTTTCAAGCAAACCAAGAAATAGTGGAAAGTTTGCATAGAAATCATTTGATTCAGAAGCAGTATCCCGCCTCATGAATGCTCGCTGTAGAGGTAATTTCCCCAGATTTTTCAGATTTGGATTTTGTTCCTTTAATTTGTTATATTAAGGCTAAAGGTTTTTTTTTATTATTATTATTATTTGTATTTTGTTGGCCGTGGTTGTATTCTACCTCAATTCTGTGGTTTTCTGTCTGGAGAGCATCTCTGGAGAGCACGCTGGGAAGAAGCCTGTTGGCCATTCAGAGTGTTTGTGAGTGCCAGTGTCTTGTTCCCTCGCTCTAAAAGCTACGTGATCCAGCAGAGAGCTGTTGGCAGGCACAACACAACAGACTGCACTGAGACAGGAGGGGTGGATGAGGGAGAACAGACCGAACGAGACGAGGAGATGAAGGTCGAAAGTAAACCGACGGACATGAATCTAGAAAAATCACGACTACTGGCTGTGTATCTACAGGCCTCATTAGATCCAATAGGAAGATTTTATGTGGATTGAGAAGATAAAGTGGAGGTTTAGGGCCGGCAGGAGAAAGAGAGTGGGGATGGTGTGGAGGGAGGGGGGCTACAGGTGCAGGCCGGTCAGCCGTTGACCTTAATGGTGCATTAAATCCAGATGCTTAAATAGCTTACGTGCTTAAACCCTGGTCCCCTGCCACCACCCAGCGTGAAAAGACCTGCATGGGATTGTGAGAGTGGTGGGTGGTTTGTGTCAATAAATGTCACAAGCGATCAGCCGAACGCGTCGTTTCTGGTAATAACTGTGGAAGCTGCGGAATTATGATAGATCAAACAAGGGGAGTATAGAAAGCTTTATTCTCTATTTCTAAATTGTCTTCCTTGTGGAATTGCAGTTCATTAACTGCCCACTTGAGGCAGACAGCAAAAACATAGAGTGGATCCCACATAAATGGATAAATGATATCCCAATGCATTCTGGGTAGTGGTGTTTAATGAGGACGCTGTTATCTTGAACCACTGCAGGAGTACAACATGAGTTATTGACGAGGTAGATCCCGACCAGATTCAGCTTGAGGATGATCAGAGGCTTGAGGCAAAAATGGATGAACTTAGCGTTAAATATAATCTTGAAAACATGTAGAGAGGATGTAAAATTACTATTATGGAAACATGTAGTGTATGCCGAGGCTCTGTGTTTGAGATTTGAATGTTAAAGTGCTTCTTGTATGAAGTTATTGTCTTTTATAGAGAATTTATGTCACTTTTCCACCTGGCCAACTCTAAAGCTGGATTTTACAGCGACATTCTAGTTGTATGTGGACCTAACTAGGCTCCTGTATCTAATGCTGTCACTCCCTTAGAGTCTTGTGCGGGTTACTGCCTCCCATAGATTTTTAATTGTGGCAAAATCCCAGCAACAGAACAAAAACGAAGTTTGGATCTTTGGATTAACACCAATTAATTTTCTACATGGCTTTCCGTCAGTAAGTACAACGATAACCGTTGCTGTAGTGTTCCGTAGACAAATCTCTGCAGATTGAGTCACGTAAACGAGTCATTGTAAAATCTGATGGAACGAAAAGCATTATTTGAGACAATTAAAGGTTTTTTGACTTTGATGTGCGTCAAACTTTTGTAGGAAGCTTCCGAAACAAATATTAATAGGTCTTTTTAGAGAAGTCTTTATTTCTTTCCCTCCTCAGCTGTTTTCTGCTAAATATCTGAACTAACATGAAAAATCTTCAAGATGCTACAATCACATCCTCCCACTCCCTCCTCTCTTCTTGTTGCTAGGAGGTAAAACCAAAAGCCTCAAAAGAAGACATCGGATGTATGTTTTGTTGAAGGAGTTATGTAACGAACAAGTGTAACAGAGCCAGAAACAATGGCGTGCCTCAGAGATTACACTATTTATTAAATGATGTGAATAAAAAAAAAAGTTTAACCTTTTTTTAGTAAGGGCCACCATTTTATCATATCAACCTCAATGTGACTGACCCTCTAGATTTTATTTCTCTCGCTCTCTCTTGCTCTCGCTCTTGTTCTCTTTCTCTCTCACTCTCTTACTCTGTCTTGCTCTCTCACTCTCTCACACTTCCTCTCTCACTCTCTTACTGTATCTCACACTCTCGCTCTCTGTCTCTCACTCTCTCTCGCTCTCTCTTACCCTCACTCTTGTTCTCTTTCTCTCTCACTCTCTCTTGCTCTCTCATCATTTGTTCTCGATTTTTTTTTCTGATTTTGATCCGGATCGACTTTCTGATCGACGGATTTATTTGATCTGATTGATCGATGATGTTGATTTCGATCTGATTTTGATTTGATGCGCTGATTGACTTTGATTTTCCGTCGATCTGATTTCGATTTCTGATCTTTTTTTTCGATTGACTTGATTGATTTTTTTTTTTCTCGACTTTGATGAGCAAGCGATCTGGATTGATCTTGATTTCTGATGATTTCGATTGATCTTGTTTTGAGATCTGACTTTGAAGTGATGATTTTCGATGAAAGATTGAAGTGATTTTATTTTTTGATGACGATTTATTGAAACGATTTCTTTATTGAGCTGATTTTGATGACGGACTTTCGACTCGATCGCGATGCCTTTTCGATTGAAACGTAATAATGATATAGAAACATGGACGTGTTTATGAGGATGAGAGGCGAAGGCTGAGTTGATTTCGATGAAGACGCTTAAATCATTTCAACCCTTCACAGACTGAATGTGAAGAGATGAGTTCAGAAAGCTCTGCCGCCTCTCCATGGCTCTGTGGTGTTTCTCTGGGATGCAGAAGACAAAATATGATTTAAAGGGAACAATTGCTGATAAGCGTGTTTATGACCTGGAGAGAGAAAGAGAGGGAGGGAGACAATACCGCCCGGCTTGAAAACAGGAACCCTCTGTTTCCTGAGCGTAGTTCTCCGTCTGCTCTCTTTTACACATGCGACACATAATCAAAGTGAGAGACTGACCATCTGAGTTCATCTATAACAACAGCACAAATATGACACGTTTTTTCTTTACCATATACATGCTTTAGTGGAGGTTCAGTTTGTCACACTTCAAGCTATTTGTGCTGCAAGAACGATTCTACAAATTGTGCGTGCACTTTAGGAGAGATTTGCTTTTCTGAGCTAATGAGCTTTCGGCTGCTATAGTTTATCCTCGTGAAAAATACAATCTAGTCAAAATCCCACCGATTTACCAAGCTTCATAACTTGCCAGCAACACAAGAGGAGATTGCTAAATCAGACAGAGTAGCTTTACATATTGAATTTCTTTGAAAGCACTAAAACTCATTAAAACTGAACCGTAACACCATAGCAACCACTGGTTACAGTGGAGTATCTGCATAGCCGCTAGCTGAATGATGCTCCTAATTCCTTAGCAACACATTTGGTAACCACCCATTTCACCAGAGAGACTGCATGGCAACATGCTTAAAATGAACCCATCGGGTAACCATTGAAATGGTAACCATCCATAACACCCTAGAAACTGCATAGCAACACGCCATGCTAACTTCCTTAACCCCCTAGCAACTGCATACAGTCTAAAGCCCCAAAAATAGAGTTCCATCCTTCTCGACACAGATTGTGCTGCAGAGCTACACTTTTAAAAAGGGACATATGAGGTTACCTTTCAAGCTACAATAAACAACCCTAGCAACCACCCGTAACACCATTATCTGCATAGTAACCAATTGTCAACCTCTTTTTTTTTCTTCTCTGGATGCATAATGGGAAGTGACTGAAACTGCAATTCCTCGACTGACCTCTTCATGCTAGTGGCAGTAGTGAGTTGATTTCCCAACAAAACGCATGTAACTCAATGCTCAATCTACACAGCCGCAACAGTTTTGGTAACCACATCATTGTTTTGTGTACACCGTAAATTGATTTTTGTGATGTTCGAGGCTTGGTTTGTCATTGTTGCCACACCCTGCGCTTGGGGTCACCGTACAGCATCTTCTTTGTTTATAAAGACCAAGTCTAATGGCAAACAAAACAAGGACTGCGCTGCGTTAGATGTTGTTTAATTGCAATTATTAGGACGCGAGCACAGGTTAGAACTGGATGAAAATTTCCTGAGTTTTACGACAGGAAGTTGGCTATTTAGCAAAAACCTCTAAAATGTTGCGAAGCTTTTTGACTTTGTTAAATGATACGCGCTCTGCGGCCACCGGAATTTGAAAATTTGCCATGAATATGAAGTTGTTTAGAACTCAGCAATGGAATGTCCAATCTGGTTCAAATGAATCTATGTTTGAACAAATCTATAACGCAACATACAGTGTCAGTTATAGCGCCACCTAGTGGCCATAGAATAGCACATTTTCTGCAGTTTTATACCACTATATCAAGCTGTGTTTGAAGTTCAAGTTCACCTCTGTCTTATCTTACGGCAAAGCCCTATGTTGTTTTTTTACTACGTTAATCTACGTTGGCAGAGCGGCCATTGAAAGTTTAAATTTTGCCACAAAGAGATAATTGTTTTATCTCCGCCATCCGATGTCTGATCTGTCCCAAATATACTAACTATGTTGACCATTTATGTGTGAGCACATCTATAGCACACACACACACACACCTCCTTGCAGCTTTAATTTGGCTTTATTATTTTTTAATTGTTTATTTTTACTTGCAGTCTTCACATTTGCAAAACATTTTATTCCTAAACTTTAGTTTTTGGGGTTTTTTTGCCAAATTTGTTGTGTATTTAGGATGCCCATATCACTCTAAATATACCAGAGCGAGGCAAACTCATGTAACTAATCTGGGATTATTCATGTTGGCCCGTGGTGGAGTGGATGGAGTGTCAGACGTACATGTGGTTGTTTTGGGTGATACAGGAGTCAAAATCATCTTTTCCCAACCTCACCCTCTCTACCTGCGCCTCTTCATCCTCGTACTGTGCTATCGGTTCTAAAAAAAGACAAAAATTCCTGAAAATATCCAGGTATTTCTTCAGAGCACCATTTCCACGAGATCCTTCCATGCTGATCTTGCTCAGATGGACAGATGTGGTTTGGACGGGGTGCATCGCTCCTCTTCGCAGACGATCATGTGTTTGTTGGATGAAGGGTTCCATCATTATTTTCTTCTTCATTTTTCAGTGTTATGATTTCTGTAATTCCTCGATCATTCTCAGCTCCGGCCAAATCCTGACACGGAGCCTGGGGATCGGCTTTGATCTCCTGAGGAGTGGCTTTCAGTCATTCTGTTGATAGTTCTTCATTCAAGTCAAACGCTTCATTAATGAAGACAACCGAGCAAAGGCCAGATGGAGTCATAAATATCCAGCGTATGAAGAAATCTAAACAGCATAAATCTTCCGCTGACGTTCTGTGCAGAGCACAATGTCTGAAGGTGTGTGTGAGCGAGGGACCCGTCCACCTGTTTCTGCTTCAGCCGTGGAAAAAGAGCAGAAACACACAAAGGATGGAAAGAAAGACAGATGGAAGGAGGAATGCATCTGCTTTTCTCAGTCAGCACTTCTCTGCTCTATTTTTAAGGTCCCAGCACGCATCTGTTTCTTTCTGCACTATCACTACATTTCCACCTCATAAGCAAAAATCTGAGAACAAGCAGCAAGGATGTGACATGGGGATTTATTTTATTTGAAAAATCAATTAAACTGCAAAAACAAGAAGAAAAGTTTTTTTTTTAAGTATTATTCCCAAAAAAGTCCATATATTGAACTTCTGAATATCTATTATTACTATGGTCAAAAAAAGAATTCTAAAAGGTAAAAAATACAGTGAGTATATTAAATAAAATTTAAATAAAAAATTCATTTTTATTTGAATTAAAATGTACAAAATTGAGATTTTCAAAAAAAGTGCAAAATCAATACAATACATTATTATTATAATAAGGTAAATTATTCTAAGCTGACTGTAACATTACAAATAAAAACTCAATTTAATAATAAAGAAACAAATACTAAAAATATGATGCGAGGGTATATAAATGCCTTTTATTACAAAGCTAGAGACAGAAAAACAACAAAAACTCTATTAAAATGTAATAAATTGAGAAAGACTTACACTTCTTTTTCTTTTATAAAAAAGAAGCATAAGTATGTAAAATCAATACATATTTATACAATACAACACGTAAATTATTTAAAACTGACCGTAATGTTACAAATGTTTGTTTTTGAAGATAAAATCTCAATATCATGATGAACATAAAAAGAAAATAGACCGCGAGGGTACATTAATGCTGTTTATTTCAAAGCACGAGACAGAGTAACATATAACATTTCTATTTTTGCCGGTAATAAATGCGTCTGGGGCATTAGAGAAGACGTGCGTTCTGTCAGCGGATCAGATATAAACACGGCTAAATGTTTAGTGTATCAAACATTGTGTGTCTGCGGCACATTGTCTTATGTTTAGATAAATGTTGCTATCAGGGAAACTTGTATTGTTCCTGGTGTTTGTTTTTGCCACAGTGTCTTGACCTACATGCGCAGGTCTGCCCCTCACGTTCTCTTAGCAGCATTCTGTTCTGGGGGGTGGGAATTGGGCACAGTCTAACCAGGAAAGCCTAGATGACCCTCTCCAGACATAGTCTCTCCAGCGTATCCTTGGTGGATCTTCCCAGAAGGGCATGAACACCTCAGGGAAGCATCCAAAACAGATCCCTGAGCCACCTCAGCTGGCTTCTCTAGATGTGGTGGAGCAGCAGCTCTACTTCCAGCTGAGTGTCTGAGAAAGCTACTAATTTGAGCCTCCTGAATCCATTGGAAAGGGGAGGAACGTAGATAAATCGAGAGCTTCAGCTCCTCCTTCACCCCACCGCATTACTGCAGAAAAACTCACTCAGTCAAACGAGCCGCCGTTCATCAATACGACCAGTTTTACGTTAATCTCAGTGAAACGCTTTCTGCCGGCGCTAGTTTTAACCATATTTTACCGAAGATTAATAGTCCATCACAATCAGTGTTGTATTTGGCAGCAATCTGAGGTTTAGTCTCTGTCTTTTTGACGAAAATGATTTTAGTCGATGAAAATCAAAATCATTTGTGTAGTATTAGTCACCAAAAGGTTTTAGTTAATAAAGATTCATATTTAGTTGATTAAAAATGTTAATTTAACTCTTAAAATATTACAAATGGCATATTTAAGTGGTGATAGGCTTTTAATCAAACAATACAATGATGCATATATAATGATCTACTGCTAACTTTATTAGCAAACCTGCTAACGGTAAACACATCAACATTTTAGTCCACTTTCGTTTTCGTTAACGCATTTTGCGTTAAAATGCGCCTCGTCAATTTTTCGCCATAACAGTGACTCAACAGCATCTCGTTATTGTCACGAGAAAAAGGTCTCCTCATGAACACTTTTCGTTTGTGCACTTTTCTTAACTTTTAAGGCAATGATTTAAAAAATGATTGCTCCACAATTACCACTGGGGTCAAGCATTTCTTGGTAAAGTAGTTATTACAAGATAATTATAGCATTTAAATGAAATTGCGTGTGTGGCAGCAATGCATCACTAGCTGCGTTTCCTTCCACCTTTTTATGCACATTTTTGAATATCTGGATGGAAACGACAAGATGTGTTTTTAAAATTTGAAAGGAACGAGGGAGCGGCACGACTAACGGAGCGATTTCACTGCACAACATCCGAAATGTTGTTTTGGTCGTTCTAAAATTCCTAAAGTCTGTCATCAAAGTGGTTCGGTATTATCCCAGAACCGTCTCGATCGGCTGCGTTCCCAAAGAGCAGTCTCCGCCTCCCAAAGCAAGATCACATGACTGCGCATGTAGCGTTTCGTCTACATGTTCTAATCCCAAGTGTATTATAATATATGAAAAAAAGCATTTTCCTATCGCAGAAATGTTGATTTTTTTTGGATAGTTGATGATTTTGTTCTCTGGGACTCGAAACGGTGCTTTATTCGCAAATATTTTACGTGATATTCCAGTTTGGCGTGTAAATTGACCTCACATCTTTGGATGGAAACACTGCTCCCACTTAGCTGTGGAGCATTTTCCTGCGTGCTTGGGGCCGGGGTCGTATCCTGGTGTGAATCTTGCTGTTTTCAATCGTATATTGTGATTCCTTTCGGGAACTTTTAATGCTTAGTTAAGGCGGGAAAAGAACAGTGAACGTTTTCTGTGAAGTGATGACAAACTGTCAGGTTTATAGAGAATATTACGTTTGAAAATGAAAGCTCCCTTTACTTCTACTCCGTCTGGGCGTCTGTAAAGACAGGTGGGGTGTAGAGAACAATTCCAGGCATGGAAGGAAAAGTTTACGAAACACTGCTCCAAGCTATAAAAGCTCGTAGAAACACTTTGAAGTTTGAAGTGTTTCGAATCGCTGTGAATCTGAGTGTTTGCATACTGGATCTCTGCAGGGGTCCCAGGGAGTCAGCGGAGCATGTCAAGTGCCCCCGAGAGCAGTTCTGATTCTGTTATTGGACATAACTCGGTACGACAGCATGTCTATTGAGAAATGCAGAAGGAGACCTCTAGCCTTCGCGTATGAAATAAACCGAGCCAGGAAACGCTGGAGGCCTGTGCAAATCTTTTTAAAAGGGAAATCTCATTCTTCTTTAAGAACACTCTTCGGATTCCATTTCCTAGAGCTTATTCTCATGCCAGGTCTCTGAAACCTTGGCCATGTCTGTGTGGTCCGGGGTTACGAAGCCTGCTTTTATAAAACAATAAACCATAGACACTCTCATGTTTATTTTAGCAAGGACAATTCTGGCTCATCTTCTTGTTTTGACTGGATGGTGCTCTTGCCGAGCCAGAGAGTGACATTAAAATGGAAAAAGTGAGAAGTGGAGCGGATTTCTATTTGAGGAAGTATGCTGAGCAGTATATCGTGGCTGAATATATTGCGATACAAAAATACCAAGCTCCAGAGACTTATACTGGGAGCTTTTCATCAACCAGATCCAGTCGAGTCTGAATATTCTTGGTGCTGTCTGTGCATATAATTTCTAGAATTATCACATTATAATGAGAAACAAGAGGAACTTAAGCCTCCTACACAGCTGTTTCTGTTTCAGTTCATGACTGGGTTTCAACCCACATTAGCATTTGAATGTAATCGTAAAAAAATCTGTGACTTTTTGTTGCACGTTTTTGCTATAGTTATTGATGCAGGTTTAAAGTAAAAAAGTAGAAACACTAAATATTGATTTAAAAAAATTGCAAAAACAACATTTTTGCATTTTGTAGATTTGCACAAAAAAACAATTATTATTACATTTTGTTTTACTCTGACACAGTACTTTCTTTACATTTCAAATGCACTTTAATCCTGATGATAACATAAAAAAACTATTTGGCACTTTTTTTTTCCTCCCAAAGATCTTCCATTGACGTAACATGGGGACAAACACAAACTGAGAATCTCCTAGAACCTTCAGACTCAACACACTTGAGGAGGTTACCAGTCTACGCAAGACCATACCAATCACTGCGCAAAAGTATTTGAACCCCATGCTCTAGAAGGGGTTCAAAATGTAATCGACAGCTCCCTAGCAACCAAATTGTTTACTCTAGCAACCAAAATGTCTGAAATTTATCCCAGCTTTGGAAAATGATAGAGACATGGGGTGTCATTTATTTCTGTGCAACCACAACACAGAAATAAATGACATTACATTGTTAATTACTTCTCCATAGCAACCAGACTGTTGTCCATAGCAACCACATTCGCATATCTCTATCTAGGTTCATGAAAATAATAGAGACGTGGGGGTTGGATTATTTTACACATGTTGACACATGTCAATATTATATTGTCCATGACTCCTCCATAGCAACTATTTTTTTAACCTAGCAACCAAATCAGCAGATTATTATCTCAGCTTCAGAAAATGCTAGAGACATGGGACTTGGTATATATCACTCATAGTGAGAAGGGCAACTCTTAATGACCTCACTGATTCCTTTTCCAACATCAAAGCTTGTGTGCAAACTTTAGCACTCCCCATCTCACTATTCGCTCAGTTCTCTTGTTACAGCTGGGATATTAAAAGAAATTCTACATTTAGGGATTCATGATTTTAAGAGGAAGTAGAGCTTTGTTCATTAATTCATTAAAGATGTATCAAATTGTTGTTAAACTTGAAAAAGTACTCCTAAAAAATGTCAATAATAATAAAAAAAAACCCTGGATTTGACATAAATAAGGCAAGTAGAAGCACAGTTAACCACAGAGCTGGTTAGCCGTTCATGCTCTTTTAATTACAGCTGTGACGGCACAGTTAATTGGCACATGTGGAGCAGACGGTTATTTCTAGCGTCAGTTAGCACACAGGACTGGAACAAACATGGATTTTAATGAGCTGATTTTGGGCAACCGTGACCTGCGCAAGGGAGGGTTCACTGTGCATTTACTTTTGAAATATCTACTCAGACTTTCTCTCGTGCCAGCGCTGTGCATCGACTCTTCTGGCTGTAATATTGTGCAATAATTAACTGGATAAGACATTTTTACCAGGTTTGAACCAGTTCAGGCTGTTATTTTTGAATAACCCAACCCCTTTTGCAAGCACTTTTTCTTTCCATCAAAGAGAGCTTGGCTGAGCTCCTGGAGACCCTGTGACCTCAGGGATGTTGCCTATGTTTGGATTAAAATGGAGGGGCATTCAACACGAAAATGGTGTTCCCACGGTGAAACATGGTGGTGGGAGTGTAATGCTGTGGGGGTAGCAGTGTAGTGAAACTTGAAAAAGGAAGTCTATAACACGATTTTGAAAGACAATGTCAGACAAATCTGGACGAGCTTCAGAAGTCTGCTCAGGATGAGGAGGCTATTGTTCCACAGCAGCTGGAAGGGTAGACTGGACAAACTGGGTAGACTGTCCACTCTAGTGCTGGTTATCATTGTAAAAAAATCTTCTTTAATAATAATGAACTATTAGTGAAAGTAGTTTTACAAAGAAAACACGTGGATCACATTGGTTCATTCTGAACCAGACTATCTGCAAGTTTGAGTAATTGCAGAAATGTTTGAGAAGATCGAGTCCAATTTCCTGCTCCGGTTCATCCAGGTCACTATAATAAACTGCTTGAGGAGAATCACACGCTCATCTCCGGTGTGTGTGAAGTCTTTAGCAGCGAGGCCGTAACCTTCTATGTAAATATTCGTGACAGAGTCGAGTGTGGGTTCGAAGCAGAAGTTCATTCCTGTGTGTCTTCATGCTGTGAAGGATGGAGGAAGGTCAGTCGGGCTGAAGTAGACCTTCTTCGTCAAGTTAAAAGGTGTTTGTGGATATAAAAAGGTGATGGATTGCGATATTGCTCCTAAACATGTGAGGGGAGCAGTTGCTCCAAATGAAACCCTGATGTCATCCCACACTTTTTTATTGGGTTAATTTCCCAAGTCCTTCCTGTAAATGTCTGACCCTTGAAATCTATTGACTTTCCATGCTTCACTCCTCCCTGCATCTGCCGACCTCTGACCTGTAACCCTGCAGGAGTGTCGAGGAGGAGAAGAGAAGCATGTGTTGACCATGAAACAGATACCATCACTATTTTCAGGTCAACTGTTCTGCCCTCCGCAGCTTCATCTGCTTTCTGTCCTGATGTTTCAGGCTCTGCTCATGTCTGAGGATGTCCAACCTCGATTCTTTCAGTCTAGTGATGTATGCACAGCTGCTCCTGACGCAGGAACCATGTGCTTTCTTTACAAACCCCCTGTTGACTGTGTCTCACTCCGCCCTTTTCTCTTTTTATGGAATCCGGGATTTTTATTTATTTTTTTTTTACATTTTCGGAGTAATGCTTCAACTCACGGTTTGAGAAATCAGCAAAAATAAAGCAGTTTCTGCTCAAAACCACAAAGAAGGGCCGTGTGTACCACATGAATACAGAGCACAGATGTATCACATGCACCTGACGTGATCAGCCAATCAGAGTTGAGTATTCCAGGGCAGTCTGCACATGATTTTAATTCAGTAGAGGTCGTTAGCTGTCATAAAGACACCTGTGCACCCCGCAATCAGGCAAACATCTAAGTAGCAACAAACCGAAAAGCTGCCAAGACACAAGAGACAAAATTGTAGACCTTCACAGAGCCAGGCATCTTGGTGAAAAAAATAGTTTCCTCGACCCAAACAAAGAACATCCTGCTGAGAAGCTATCCAAAAAAGGCCTGTCTAAAGTTTGCCGAGGTCTGATGAGACCAAAGTAGGCCTCAAGAACTAACTTAATTGTTTGGAGGAAGAAGAAATGATGAGTATCATCCCAATAATAGCATATCCACTGTGAAGCATGGTGGTGGAAGGATCGTACTCTGGGGACAACATTTTCTGCACAGGACGACTGCACTCTATTTATTGGCATAAACCTCAGTCAGAGCATTAAAAATGGGTCGTGGCTGGGTCTTCCAATATGACAATAACCCAAAGCACACAGCTAGGAAAACCTCAGTAAGAAGCATAGCAAGGTCTTCAGAACTCAATCCAATAGAAAAGTGAACAGCTTTGATATTTTTAAACCTATTGATGACAAATCACCGCCCTTTAGAAGACGTGGTTGCTTGTGTGTTTATTTAGTTGTTTCATGTTATGATCATTTGATCTAATTGTGTTGGATATGTTCTGAAATGGAACATATTTCAACCATTTCCAAGTATGGGCGTGAACAGAACTGTTCAGTGATTGTGTGGAAGAGTTATGCTGTTGGTGGTACATTTGTATTGCTGAGAAACTGTGATAGACCTATTCACGAGAGCTTCTGATTGCTTCTTTGTGAAGATGACCTTAAATTACAATCCATGGTTAGTCAACAGATTTTAAGTAAACTGTGCCAGAATGTCCGAGTGTTCTAGTCCAGCTGCACCATCTCTGCTACTTTGTGTTGGGACGCATATCTGACACTTGTGTCGTTATTACGTAAAAACTGTAGATGCTAATATAAATTCACACTCGCTACAGTTCTGTCTCGCTACAAACATTAGGTTATTAACTAGATGGCAAAATTTGTCCACAATCTTTGATGCTGGCTTGTAAAAATGGAACGGTTGCCAAGATAGTATTTTTGGTTGCTATGGAGCAGTCTGCGACATCATACAAAGCTCAGCATGCCAATATGAGTAATATAAACCAACCCCTATGTCTCCTTGATATTCCTTAGCTGAGATAGTGATGCGTCAAATTGGTTGCTATGGTAAACTCAGGTTGCTATGGAGCGGTCTGTGACATATTCTAATGCTCCCTTTGTAAGTATACATTATATAAACCAACCTCCATGTCATTGTCATTTACACAAGCTGAGATAGAGTTCAGAAAATTTGGTTGCTAGGGAAGCATCATAAAAAGTTTAATTTGTTTCATGTTGATTTTCTGTTTCCCATTTATTTCTAGTGATCATTTTAAGTCAATTATAAATATGTACGCCCTTCTAGAGCATGGGGTCAAATACTTTTGCACAGTGGTTGGGAAGTTCTTGCTCAGACTGATAATCTCCACAAGTGTGTCAGTTTGAGGTTCTCAGTTCGAGAGACAGCCAATGGAAAATGCCCAGAATTCCTTTAGTGCTACCAGTGTGAAAAGATATAGCAACCAGTTTGAATATCTTGGCAAAGTTTGTCGATTGTTGTCCAAATGTTCCTTGCATTTAGAATTTTTGGACGGAAGAGAAAGACGAATAACATAATGGAGAATTTTGAGGTTGACGATTACCTCAAAATCTTGTGTGAAACATCTGCAGGTGAACACACGGAATGATCCTCGTTATTTAAACCATGGGAACAGCGTGAACCTGCTCACAGTGAGTTATGGGCTCACATTAGACGGCTGTCTGCGGTTACACCTTGACACAAACTCACATCCACTACTAAACTTGTTTTACGTTCCGACTCTTTAACAAAGAGGTGCAAAACACGGCGATTCGGGTACATCTCAGAATACCGTTCTTTAACAAGCAAAAAAATATATATTGATCCAAGAATTTCGAACGCAATGCCTCCAGATGTGCTTCAGGACGAAAATGAAACGTCATCCAGATGCTCGTCAAGTTCCAGAGGGATGAATTATAAGGAACATTTGAACTGGAGTCCACCTTTGACGGTCAATCAAAGATGTGTTTGGCGAATCGAGGGCTTGGCATCGGCAACAAATGTTCATTTGTGTCCATCTCCACCATTTTTCATCCTTTTCCCTTCTTTTGGTTGGTTTATGGAGTACATTGATGCTGTATCCAGACGTGCGTAGCTCATTTGTAGATGTTTGTAATGCCATCGGAGAGAACACCTGCAGCGCTCCACTCTCGGCGATACCTGCACGATCTGAAACGCATGATTAACGATCACTCACTTGCTTTATGAAAACCATGTCTTCGTGATATACCATCTGGCTAATTCAGCAGCTATTAGCTGCTCAGATGTTCTACTAATATTAGTTTCTGCACAGAATGGAGCGAGGCGGATTACTTTTGCACATATTGGGGCCAAATGTGGAGTGTAGTGCAAGTTTAACGAGTGGAATATTACCATCAAGGTCAGACACACTTAGCTTTGCTCAGACTGCTGAAAACCTGCCCAGGCAATGATCCTCAAAAGCTTGTCGTTATCTGTGGGGATTTACTAATAGCTGGACAGATGGGACGGCGGAGGGAGGGTTAAGAGTTGAAGCAGTAACATGGCTGGTTCCATCATTCTCATGCTCTGTCCGGTCCACAACAGGATCCCTTGGATAAACGGGAGAGTATTAGTGGGATGGGGGGAGGATGTTGAACCACCTCTCAAATCCTCTCAATGAGTAATGAAACGAGATGAATTTAATCGGGTGGGAGGAAGGTTCTTCTGGAGTTAATTGTAATGCTTTTTTCGTGACTTCCTTCAGATTGTTATTGGGTTTAACTGGAGAAAACGCTCAGATTTTCGTGGATAAAGCTGCGGGTGTGCAATGAGGTGTTTTTGACCAACTAACAAGGGGTGAGTTGAGTTTGAGGACTGTTTTGTACTTTGCAAAGTTAACCACCCTCAGAAAAGTTCAGATCTCATCCACTCTCAAAAACTGAGAGTGAACAGTTTTAATGTTTTATAAAAAAGAAAAAAATAATAATTAATAAATCCCCCCAAAAAGATAAGCTCAAAACATGGTGAAAAAAAACACAAAATACAGGGCAACCTCTCCTGAACCTCATGGCTTGAGTTGTTCAAAACAATCCTGAAATTGTAAAAAAAAAATACAATTCTGAGTATTAAATGTTTTTTCTGGTTTCTTTTTTCACAGCAAAAATGTCAACAATTTTAAATAGTTTTTTATGTTTTAAAACAAAAAAACAAAAGTGTTTGTTTTACACTTAAGACATCGTAATCCCACCCTCAAAAAAAATACAAAGAAAAGGTCAAAATAATGTTAAAATCATATAAAAGAAAACAGGTGAACTTCTCCTAAACCTTATTCACCGATCCAAGCACTTGTTGTGCTTCTTTTTTGCACCAGAACTTTGACAAACACAAGCCATATCACAGGTCTTGTACTGTCAATGGTTATTCCTTTTTTCACCACTAGATGGCACTGATTTGGGGTCTGTAAAATACATCTGAAAGATCAATAGGTCGGTCACGTCATTCCTGCTCAATTCAAAATAGCCGCTGTGATTGCATACAGAGACTTCTAAGAGTAACTTGGGTTATTCCATTAAATCAGTACCAATTGTGCAACTGTTAACTTTGTTATCAGCAATGTGTCGAGCCTGTCGCTGCTTTTACATAGCAATTGATTAAAATGTAATATTATTTAGATATATAGCTCAATAGATTGATGACAGGGACACAAACATTACAGATTTCATATCTCAGTTACTCTGTAAACCTATGTTTTATTATTTGTAAAGTTTTGAAGTAAACATTACTCAAAATAACTATTTCTAATTTATATAAAGCGAATGTCTGGTTTTAAGTCAATACTTCTCTAAAATTAGTCACCCATTGGTTTCTGGTAAAGTGAAATGATGCTCAAAGTGGGAGTCGCCAACCATCACCTTCATGAAAGTGCGTCACTTTTTGATAATCGAAAATGGGCAAAAGATCCACAGAGGCGGGCGGGACATGGGGGTAGAAAGCACACAGAAAAGAAACAACTGACAGTAAAATCTAAAAACAAAAAATACAAGGAGTAGCTGAGCAAGAATGGATGACGCTGTGACATGACTGGCTGAAACTGTCCCACAAGAAACCACGCCTTTAAATTATGCACAATTTTAAGCCTTAAAAAAAAATCAACAAATTGAGAAAAAATCACCTCGGGATGTTCATGATTTAAATCAACAAAACTACTGGAGCAGGGGTGGAAATATGAGTCTTTCAGCTCCAAAGTTTAGGCAATTTAGAACCTGCTCACTTCTGGAGCCAGTCTCTTGTGGCCACAAGAGGAACTGCAGTTCAGTCACTTCCTGTTAGGCTTCAAGAGCTGTTTAGTGTAGGGTTGGGTTTTTGGGTTAACAGTAGGACGACGTTTCCATTTAATCAATAATGGAGTCTTTATCCCAGATATTTTGTGAACATGTTCTTCTGAGGTGCTCAGGTCTCCAAAAGCTTGCATCTGGACAATCGGAGAGTAGAAGATGCATTAACGTTTCTTTTTAGTTGAGCGTTTTTTCCAAATACATCTGCAAACTCCATGCAACTCAATCCCGTAATTAGTCAATACACCGCGGTGAGTACAACTGAAATATCACCATGCAGTGGTCTCTACCCTAAAATAATGGGGTATTACTGGCGTCTAGCCCTCGCAACGCATCCCGTCTAGTCAGTTAGATGCTTGACGCAGATGGCAGCAAGCACTGTAGACCTCCAACAGCTGGTGAAGGTCTAAGCTCGTAACTAAATGGATCAGCAGTCACAGCCGTGCGACGAGCCACCGAGGCTGCGGATGGACGATTTACGGATATTTCAGTCTCTGCTGCTTTGGGGAAATGACTGGTCTTATTAAACGAAAATCACTAGAGGTTAAGCAGCTGCAAAGCTTCTGAGGTATTTAAAACGTCCCTCCGCCTGACTGTGCACAAGACTTCCTGGTCCGGATTACAGGCGGCAGCTAAATGTGGTGGTGTGGCTGCATACCTTCAAACAATCCAAACCCCGTTTTCCCCTCTCCCCAGGATGCAAGAAAGTGTGCAAAGCCTTATGGGAGATGAACGGTGGAATCTGGAGGGAATGATGGAGGATTATCTTCGGTTTAAAGCAGGGATGAGGGAATGAGGTCTACCTGAGAGCCCATGGTGCTCCCTCGAGCTCGTGCTGTAGGGGTCTCTTAGAGAAAGGAGACATCGTTTTGGATTTCTTTAGCCAAAAGAGAAATCTGCGCATTCCATGTGAGGAAAACATTGGCTAACCCCTCGTTTGGCTCAGAGTCTCTCAAAGGGTTGGTCTAAGCTGAAACATACCCAACCGCTAAACTTTTGGCTTTCTAACCAATATGGCTGCAATTAAAGGCATGTGTGCATTTTCATAAAAGGCAACATATCTGCTTGCGATCAAAAATTATTAGCCCTGCTTGAGTCATTTGAATTCTAACCAGAAAACGTTGAAAGGAAAATTGGTTGTGGTTTCAGCCATTTTTAAAGGTATGAACCTTCATAGATCCAACATGCGGCGGCGATTACATCCGATGCTCTGTTCAAGTCTTTTTTTATCTGTCGTTTACAAGCTCTTTGTACCTCGTTCATTTGGTCAAAGAAGTTTAGCGAATAAATGAGTTTTTCCTTTGCGTTTTGGTTACGGAGCTTATGGAAGGCACTTTGTTTTTATCTTTGCTTTGTTTTATGCCTCTTTCATTTCTATGGCTCAGTATTTATGCTCTCGTAAGAGCGGTTCCTGTTCGGATCTTTGGGATTTAATCACCTTTTTTTTATGTTGACATTTATAAAATAATCCCTTGCTTATCAGTTTTCAATATCCCAGTGTGCATTTTGTGTTACGGCAATTTATAATAGACAAGAGTTGAAAGGGGAAACAATGAAAAATAACACTCTCTGCACAATATTTTAACCCTTCTGTGTTGTTTGGGATGTGTTAGCCACTTCAGGGTGTTTTTTTTAGTCAAAATTTGGCCGTAACGTTTCCTCTGTTTCATCAAAGTGAATGATTTATGGTGACAAATCTTATTTTTATACATATTTATTTTATACATATACTGTTTTTCGTGATGGTTAACAGCGCCACTCAATTAAAAACTGTTTGGGTTTTTTTTTATCCAGGATTTTTACCCTTTAATTGCAAAGATCTTACATGATGTCTCTTGCTTTTGGAAGAAAAATGACAAAAGGCTTATTTTCAATATGGAAAACAATTGTGGTTGGATTTTTTACCTTTGATCACCGTCAGACATTGGTAACAACATTGGAATCGATGGATTTTTAGTTTTGTGCAGCACCAGATTTTCATTTTTTTGCCATTTAATGTTCATGTCCCATTGACTTCCATTATTATGTTCTTTTTTGAGTGCAATGCCATGACCCCAAATAATCCTCCATTCGTGATGATTGGTGGTTATTCCTGTTGAGATTTTTGCTGGGGATCATCATTTGGAACCATTAACCCTTGAGATTACCACACAAATTTGAACCCTGAAGTTTAGTTTCTGACAGGGGTAGGAAGTGAAACACAAATAATCATGAATTTGTAAAATACACACGGGTTAATACATGTTACACTAATAACTGACAGATTTCAAAAAGTAGACGCCTTCATTGAAGGCATTAAACATGATGAATAGTGTTCTGAGCTGGTTTGGTGTGCCACAGGGTTCAGTTTTAGGCCCACTATGAGTATTTTCTCCTGTTTAAAGGAATTTTTTTTGTACATAGACTCATGCTCCTCATCCCCCCCCCAAGATAATCAGAAGTGTAGCATTTCCGTTTAATGGTCAGAGATTCCCCATTAAATACTGTTTAAATGTAAAACTTGATGCTGAGAGCGTAGTCAAAACTCTGAGATGCAAAGCTGAAAATGAAACCAACTAAGAATGGAGTGTATTTTTAAAATAAATGTAGATTTTTTTTAAAGGTAATTACGTGATTATTTTCGCTGTCAATTTTTTTTTCTGTGTGCGTCTATCAATTTGTTTTTGTTCGATTTAGCTGAAATTCGCTCAGAGTGTAGAAAGTACGTCCCAATCATGTTGGGAAATATTCCTAACCAACTCCTCAAAAATGCATGTTTTACGAGGCGAATTGTGACATTTTAATGTTTTTGTGTTTTATTTTTGTAACTTGAATCAGCTTTCATGTACTAGGTTTTGGCCCAAACCCACAATAGCTTAAAAAGCATCTGAAGCACTGAGTGTTCTTAAAGACGGAACAATGTTCTCCCATATGACCCGCCAATCTGATATTTTTATGATTTCTAAACTTGTAGCCTCCTCTGGGCATCTAAGCTTTAATAATTCATTTTATTGTTTGAGGGACAAGGTTTTAAGACGTTGAGCAAAAGTGCATCCACTCCCTCCATTTTTTTGGAATCCCTCCATAAATTCTACTGAGAAGTTTACTTTCTGATTACAGAACAACCTGCTGCCCTCTACCGGCAGAAAGCTCTAATGCACCATTACCATGGAGTATTGAGTTTGGCAGATATTTACACTGGGATACGTTTAGTTTTCAGTGAATTCTTTATTTTCCACATCAGTTTCTGCAGCAACTACGCTCACTCTGAAGCCAGTCCAGGGAAGCACACGCTCATACTCTTCAAAAATATTCTCCACAAGCATCAGGATTCATTTGCATAATCAGATTTATAACGGTGGATACACACATTCAATCACAGATACATTGAGAACAGTGGTGCACTTTCGATCTATTTTCAATGGAAGCTTAACTTCATCATCATTCTTTAATTGTCTAATACCATGTGGGAAATCTAAACAAATTGTGTATTCCATCAGGTGAGAGCGCACTAATGCATTTCTAATCTTTTTATACGCAGGATCCACACTTTCAGCAAATTAAAATCCGCTTAGCAATCTAAGATCAGCAAAAAAGCATTTGGTTCGGCGAGATCCGTGTGTTGAGTAAATTCTTGTAAAAGCTCCACTTGACAGCTGAGAGAGTTTGACGGATCTGACCTAAGAGCACATGGCTAGAAGTTATAAGTGCACATGTTTACGGTCGTATTGGGACTTCTAAAACGAACCGTTGTGTTAACAGTCTGGAATTTCTGCTCCGTTTGGAGATTATTCAACATGTATTACATCAACACAAGTTACATTATGAAGCCTTGACATACACAGCGGGGGGAAACTAGTGTTAAAAAAACTTTGATATAGTTGTGCAAATATACATTTTGTGTTTATACAGTATAGCCAGGGGTGGAAATAGCCTCTGAAAGGACTCAAGCTGGGAAATACATCATCCTTGTGTCACTTACACAGTTTCAGAAATGTAAGAAGACAACACCTGGGTTGTCAGAATCAGCAAATGATTTATAAAAGTCTGGATAATGCTGGTTTTCCTAAACATTATGTAGATGGTGGGATGAATCATCAAGTGATTTGTTCAAAAGAACCGAATCATCGAAAATGTTCCGTAACATTTATGTAGACTAGACTTTACTCATTTCTGGTATGATCCACAGGGTTCTGATGGTGGCATAGGGAATCCTGACAGTACCTCCCCTCTGAGCAGGTGACCAACCCGTTGCATTGAACTTTTCTACTCATAAAAAAGCAGCTAGGTTCACTCCTGACCAGCCCTGAGTATAGTTCAATACATGGGTTTCCATGAAGTGGTCCTACACCTTTGAAGAGGTGCACATTTTTGTGTGGGTTGCATAAAAAAAAAGTGTTCAGTTCAGTTTCGTAACACGTGATTGGATGGTGACTCGTCTCACTGGGGTTTGATTTGCATTGCGATTGGCTACAAGCTCCTGTAACTGCAGAGCTCCGCCTCCAATGAAACAGAAAGCAGGGCAAACGGGGGCGGAGCAGTCCACAGGCCCCTCCCAAAGTGGGCGGAGAGAGTGGGCGTCGTAAAATGTGACACGCCCCTTTTCAAAGTCAAGACACACTCCTAGTCTCTGAGGTAATGGGTAGGTGACGCCAGTTGGTGAGGAAGGGCCGTTGCTATGAGTAAAGCCAGACTCTCTGTGATTAGCATGTGAGCTAGCGGAGGAAGGCAGGTAGATCTTGCCCATTCCCATGGTGAGGAAAGTGAACGGGGGAGGGGAATCGGATGAATCCTCAGCTCCACTGTCGTGGCCGCTGTCTGGGTCGTACCTGAGAAAGAGAGACGATGGTTATAATACATACCTCATATGTTATAATCTGTGTTTGGTGTAAATAATTTATAACACAGGCATTTCCTATATGTTGTTACCGTGGACTAGCCATGTCTTGAGGCAGATGAAACCACTCTTGAAGTTTAGACTCCAGTCCTACACCAACCTGTAGATCAAAAATCAATACTTGTAATAATTATTCCACTAAAAACATCCTTTTGCATCCTGCTAGCTATCACGAGTCAAAGGAACCAAACGCTGTGTCTCTACCATGCTCTGATGCAGAGATATTATCTGTGAAAATTGGTTGCTAGGGTCCACTGTTTGGTTGCCATGGTGTGATCTGTGCTGTTTTCTCTTGTTAATGACTCCCAGGGTGACGAGTATTATTTTTTTCACTCACCTTAACTAGATACGAGCCGGGCTCCACTGAGCATGCCCAGTAGTGTCGGCCCTGCGTTATAGCAACATCACCCACAAGCAGATCTGCGGTCAGGTGACAGGAAGTGAGGGCTCGATCAGCTGCCTGCAGCAGGGAGAGACCCGGCACACTACGGGCACAACGCTGCTCCTTACTGACAACCAATCGGTCCGCGTGCAGACCCCAACGAGAGTCCAGGTAAAAATTCAACACTGGTTGAGAGGAGGGAAGGACGACAGCAAAGGAAAGTAGGAGGAGGTTTTAGGAGGAAAGAGGAAAATAGAATATTAAGGCACTAAACAAAGGGGCATATGAGTAGAGAGGGAAAGCAGGAGTTGTGAAGAAGAGCGTTCAGACGTTGATGAATGACGTGGAGTTTGCATATAAGATAAGAAATTAAAGAAATGCAGACAGATGAAACTCGTACCAAAACTCAAACAGCAAGAAAAAGCTTAATGTTATTGTTTTTTTCACATATTAAATCTTTACATTTTAGTAGTATACATTTCTAATTTACATTCAAATGGATAGTTTTAAATGGAACAAGAACTGCTCTTGTTAAATTATTTAATTTTAGTAATATGTATATAATCTGTATATATTGTGGAAACTGCACCATTTCCTTTAAATAACACCAGAACATTACAATGTAATGCAATGTTGCTGCTGTCTCGCTTGCAGTCATGGCGTGACTGTTCCTACATATTTAGCACGAGGCTGCCCTCTAGTGAAAGAGCATGGTATTGCTCTTCCTGATGCTACACTTCTGCCTCATCCAGAGAAAATCAATTAGGAGAAATTGGAACTTCAGGATGATTTTGGCACACAAATGGTGAATGTGAAAGCTTCTTTATATCACTTTGAATAACTCTCAGCTATATATTGCAGATGCAAGTGCAACATACTCCTAAATTCCATCTTTAGATTTGAACCAAAGAAAATTAATTAGAGATTTCTGCAAATACAGTTATTTCAAGTCAAAACTCATTTAGAGCTATTCGTAACTGTAATGAACCACCCCAATGACAATAACATGAAACAAGTTAGCAGTATATAGAAGGCTATAATGTTAGTGTAACATTAGCGTTAGCTTGATGGGGGCTCTAGAGAAACATAGTTTGACGTGAATATCTCCAAATATAATTATTACCAGTCGTAACTGATTTAGAGAGATGTCTCAAACTGGCTTTATGTCGCGTCAAAATATATTTAAGTACATTTAAACATTTTTATAGAGAATCAGGTCAAATTGTTAAATGTTAAAACAGCTTGCCATACAGTTTCATAGATGCAGAGATGTCATTTTGGGGATCTATAAATTCCAAAATTCCAAAAGTGAATGTTGATTTTAAAATATCGTCTTTAATACGTGAAGTAAAATAAATATATTTGAAACTAGTTGATGAGACAAATATGTGCATTTTGCTTTTATCTATAAGGGTGGTTTTCAGGGAGCAGGGGGGGCAAGGGGGGCAGTACAGCACTGTTAATACTGAAGCCGGAAAAGAAAACAAGGAAGAGATGGGAATGGATTCAAAGAGAACAGAAGACAGATGAGATTTATGGATGAATTTCTCCATGATCGATGTCTTCTGTTGCCAGCTCTTACCGGGCGCCGGGGGGGTGTGTAAATAAACTTCCTCACTGTAATCCCCGAAGCCGGCTTTGTTGCAGCCTCTGACTCTCAGAACGTACACACTGTCCATCTCCAGTCTGTCGATCACCGCACAGCTCCCGGTCACCTCATCCAGTCGCTGCCAGCCCCAGCGAGCCGCAGCCAATCCCCCACGAACACCTCCTCTGGCGCCACCTCCTGGTACCACCCCACGTCGCCGGAATTCAACAGAGCAGTGCCACACGGGAGTGGAGTCTTGGGGCAGTCGCCAGCTTAGGAAGAGCTGGTCATAGGCAAGTGAGCGCTGCGTGTCGATCACAGGTGCAAGGGGGGCTGATGGGATAGAATAGGGATTGATCATGTGACCATCGCAAATACATGATTAAAATCAGCCGTATATTCGTTTCTAAAAAGCAAAAGGGATCTCTCTATGTGCTACAACGGAATCCACTTCAGAGTAAAGGCCTCTACACAGAGCGCTGTGCTAACAACACAAAGGTCGTGGGTTCAAATCCCAGGGAAAGAAAAAATGTGTTCATTCTTTAAATGTAAGTCGCTTTGGATAAATGCATAAATGTAAACGAAATTTCCTGCGACGAAGTGCGTCAATCGTAAACCCAGGGACATCACAAATCTGAGCGAACGAGTGGTGCCAACAAAAAAAAAAAAGAGTTTCGTACTGCCATATCAGAAGCGTTTGATGACGTGAGCAGAACGTGAAAGAGCCACCGGGTGGCGCTCATCCCACATCTTCATAGCGACTTCACACAGGAAACAGGAGAGAAACAGCGCGCCACAAATCCGCTCGACATCCAGGATTTTTTTTTTCTCTGTCATCATCCTCTTTACTGTTTCCCCGTGTGGCACAGAGTGCATCAGAGTGCAGCAACAAATGCCATCTTCAGGCTGCGAGCGACATTACATTTCCGCGAAGCACCTGAAGATTTGTGCTGTGTGTAGAGGCCCTTACCCAGTTCTCGTTAGAACAAATTTGGGTTTATTTAAAAACAAAAGTTGACGTACCTTGAAGGAAGTTGAGGTCAGTGAGTAGTTTCAGTTCTCTGGAAATGTCCAGCTGAAAGTGTCGAAATGAGGGATCGGCAGACAGCGAGAAACGCTGCATGGAATCAATAGACTGAGCCAGTCTGTGCAGAAGAGAGAGAAACATCTCAGAATGATTTGATCAGGAAAACAGACTCCAGTGTCATCGGATTCGCTTCACACCTGTTGTGTGTGACCCTCGCGGCGTGCACAAAGCTTGACGGGTCGTTTTCTTTGAGCAGCTCCTGTGTATAAGCCATGAGCCCGGCATGCTCCAGCAGGCTGCGTTTCTCTGCCACCTGATTGGCCAGCGCCTCTGCCCGTCTCTGTCGTGAGTTTTCCAGAGCCTGCGCCAGCACAGTCTGCTTCTCGGTCAGCAGCGCCAGGATCTCCTTCACACAGTGAGACAGCTGCTCTTTTGCTGACGCACTGTTCACCTGTGAATGTGAACGCAGCCCGTGGCTCACGTATGCTTTTGTTGCCGTATTGCGGAAAGATCGAGTAGAGTACCTCGGTTTGAGTGACGGCGTGCTCCAATTGAGTCATCTGAGTCAGCACCATGTCCTGATTGGACTGGATGAAGTTCAGCTCCTTGGTAATCTTGTCCTGGAGTTTGGAACAATGCTTTAAACAGGGATTTTGCAATATTTTAAATAAAACGATCAGAAAACTACTATATACACATGAGCCCTTCCACTGAATAGGTGCCGTTTCTGTCTCTAAACCTTATATGAATAAATAAACCATTAAAAATGCTTCAGAAATACATTTTAGTACTGAGCAAAGTGTACTTAATGCTATTCTTATTGCAAATATAAGCTAGAACATTGAAAATTTGATAAAATCCACGTAAAACTTTGCTTGTCCTCAGTCACTAATGCTACACTTCACTTTAAAACATTATTAAGATCTTTCAAAACCTGTGTACTGACATATAAAACCATATATAATGTTTCAAATACATTTATTTACACATATTATGTCCAAAGGTCAGTTTTTCGGCAGGTAGTTGCATCATTTGGATCTTTATAAGATCTTTATAGAAAAGCAAAGGTTGATTCTCTCATTTCTTTTTTACATCTTTGATGATTTTGTGATATTTAAAAAAAATCCTGTTACTGCAATCATTTCATAATTTTAGTGTAATAATGCACCTATTTGGTAAATAAGTGCAGAATGTCTTGGTTCTATAATCATGTGCACCGTGTGGCAGCCGTCTTTTGATTATAAATCTAATAAACATTTAAATTAAGTTTCTAAAGATGGACCAATAGCCAGTTTGGAATCCCTAATTGGTGGAAGGGCTCATATCTTACATGAGTTATTTTCTTAAACTATAATCTTTTAATATGTTTTATTATAGGACATAAATTACAAATTACACGGTAAACCACACCAAAACTGCCTGGTGTGCCAATAGGTGGCACTGCTGTCGAAATTTTTTTTTTTTCTTCAATTCAGATAAACACATACCTTGAGAGACTGGTACGCTTGGGCAATCGGTGCCATTTTGTGACCGGCGTGAACTCTACGCAGTTTGCAGAGAGAGCAGAGCAGCATCTGACAGGACCTGCAGTAATACTGCAGCCTCTCCTGGTCATGCTCCGGACAGGTCAACACCTGGAGAGAAGGAAACAAGCTTCAGGAGAAATTCTCCTCAGGAAACACAGTTTTTTATTCTTCACCTGGAAATATAGAAATAGTTTTACGCTTTTCTCCTAAAGATGTGAAAGGTGACGGCTGACCTTGGGTCTGAAGTTGAGGGTGGGCAGGACGTGTTCATGCTGGGCACGTGGGGTGCCCCAGGGGTGGTAGAGTTTAAAGCACTCATTACAGAAGCTGGCTCTGCAGTCTGCACATCCTTTCGTTGCCTCCAGTGCCTGCGGTGGTTTACAGAACTGGCACATCACGGCCACACTGCCCAAACTCACAGTGTGCCGGTATCTACAGAAAGCAGAAGAACCACAGCAGCCCTCAGAGAGCTTCCTGTCTGTCTAACACTGTTCTACATAACAGAGCATTCAATGTGGAGCTTGTGTTACAATCTAACATTAGCACAGTATTATAGCATGTGATACTCATTTATCACATAAACACAATATATAAACAATCTAACAAACACTGCACAATGTCACAAGCCGTACATACGCGACATAAAATAAAACAGACAATGTAACAAACGCTTAACAATGTCATGAAGGGCGTAACATGTAACAATCCGTGGATAAACAACAGAACTTGTAACAAACAATAAATAAACAATGTAATTTGTGACAATCTATAAACAACGTAACATAACAGCATTAAACAGCATAAAACACTGACGATGTAACAATGTATAAACAACATAACCTGTAACAAACAATGTAACGTAACAAAGTACATAACATAAGATAAAACAGTATATAAACAATGTAAAATAACAATATGTATAAACATAAAACAATGAACATATATAAACAAACATTGTATAAACAACCTGATACGAAAGAGACAATGTAACAACATATAAGTAATGTAGCAAATGATGTAACATGCATCAAGCCATGTATAAATAACACAATTTCTAACTATGATTTTAACAAGTAGTGTATAAACAACATAAAATAAAATGAACAATGTAACAAAACAGAATAACGTGTAGCAAACCATGTATAAACACAAATTGTAACAAATAAAGCAAAACATCTTTTGTAACTATCTGTAAACAATGTAACTTGTGTAAAGTGTATAAACTATGTAATATAACAAAATATGTATAAAACAACACAAAATAAAACAACCAGTTTATAAACAACATAAAACAATGTAACAAAGTAAAATGTAACAAGCCATGAATAAATAACAATATAACGTAATAAATAGTGTGTAAATGACAAAACATGAAACAGACAATGTAACAAAGCTTACACGGAACAGACATAATGTAACATCTAATAATATAACAAACATTGTAACATGGCACCATACAAACAATGTAACGTATAGCAATGTACATACAATTACACAAACAATAAAGAAATGTAGCGTGTAACAAACTACGTAACAATGCATAAACGACATAAAATTGAACGTAACAATCACTGTAACATGCGCCAAACAAGGTGCGACGTTTGAATAATGTAACTTAAATAATAAAGTAACACAAACAATGTACAGATATTAAAAAAATATGTCGAATAAACCAATGTGTACTCTTACATCGACCACAGTAACGTCTAAAACTTAATGTAAATGTAATCTAAACATGTGACCAAACAACGTAACGCAAAGTGGACAAAGTTACAATGCAATAATTAGTGTAACAAGTGTAACATAGCAACAGAACTTGTAAGAAATAGCAAAGAATATTTATGCACGACATGTTTTTGTTGCGTTACCTTTCCACAATTCTCTCCAGAGCCAGATTCCTCATGCATTCAGCCAATCCTCTCTCACCAAGCTCTACATCTCTACCGCAGGGGACACAGGGGAAAAGCATGAGAGGGGGAGGGCCTTCCTTCCTCCTGCGACCCGGGTGTGTCCCAGAGCCTGTAAACACACAAGTACACTGACGCACAACTGCCCCCATCATAGCTATACGTCATGATATACTGACCTGAGCGCAGCAGGCGGTCGAGGCGCTCAGGCTTGGGCATAGGTCGGCGCATCTGCCTGGGTGAACGAGTGTTCGGGGTGGAGGCTGGTGAGCGAGGCTCTGGTGGGAGCTCAGGTTGAGGATAGCCACTCTGAATCAGCACCTCAGACGCACACATCAAACACACACTGTGCAGACATGGCAAAACCACAGGCTGCTTCACAATGTCCCTGCAGACCGGACACTGCAGCTCTGGCTCCAGGCTTTTCATTGTGCACTGGGAATAAAACAGGAATGGAGCATTGTAGTGTGAAATAAATCAATATCGTAACCATAAGTCATTCGTTTGACTATAAAATTAATAATTGTAGAGTTATGTTGGAGTCACATCCAGCTCAACAGCTGAACTGTTAAAAATAAACAACATGAAACACTTTCCATGACATTTGACAGATTTTTTTTTCTTCACATTTTTGATGGGAATATAAATCAGCTATTTTTATGTTTGGTATGCAAAGGGTTGAAATGCAAAAGTTTATAATATTAAATAAATAAATATGTCTATTTAAAACTGTCAACCACCTTTACATTTTGAAATATGCAATCAACTGCTCAAAAAGCCTTGCCTTCTTTTCAGGAATTTTGCACACATTTGAATGAGTGACCAAATCTCCCACTCCTTTTGCAGAAATGCATCCTCAAATGTTCAAGGAAGCTCCACCATCTTTCACTGTTGCATGGATATTTTGGCTGCAACTCTTCAAAGAAGACAACTTCTAGCTAAACTTCTCCTCACAGTAGGTAGTTATACCTCTGTCCTACATGGCTATACCTCAGTTCTGAGGTGATGGCACTACTGGATATCTTCTGATTTCGAAGGGTAATTGCGTTGATGTGTCTTGCAACTGCTGGTCTATGGACCTCAACATTGAGCTTCTGTTTTTTGAGCAAAAGATCTTGAACATAATCTTGAAACCCCAGTTTGCTTTGAAATCTTTGTCTGGGAGAGACTTTGTTGATTCCACATAACTACCTCGTGTCTTGTTGCTGTCTTTCTCTGAGTTTGGTGGAGTTTTAAACTTCCTATACAGCTGTCTCTGTTTCATGACTGAGATTCAGCAAACGTGGCATTGATGATATCTAGCACCTGTTTGGTCAAACATCACGCCGCAATCTTACGAAATCCCTCTTTTCTGCAAGTGTAGCTAGAGGAATTGATGCGGGCAGAAAGTATTGGTTTGATTTTAGATATTTCTTGTTTTCTCCCCTTGCATCACTAAATTAACTCAAATAAAAATCATAACATTTCAGAAATTTTGAAACCATTTTGCTTAAAACTTACACAGCACGATAGCCAAACAATTGCACTTTAAGGTCACACATTCCGAATTATTGTTATTTCAGTTTCGTCAAATGTTACTTTTGGAATTCCATGGTGTTTAAGCAACCGACAAATGCAGTGTACGTGTGTAAGCCATTACAAATGGTGACAGATACACATGTTGCACAGTGCTGAAAGATGGATAAAGTTGTTGAATGTGACTAAACTGAGGAAAAAATGGGTGAAGCCTTGGGCACGCCTTTATAAATAGCTGTGCTTCTTTGAGCAGTGCTCTTTAAACATTAAAAGTGGCCTGTTGATGATTTAAATGGACAGCTGGGTGACATTGGAGGCTCAGTGAAGGCCACGGCAGCAGAATGACCTTCTCCATCAAACACCGAACCGCTGGAAACGTGTTCTTTACGTTAAAATCTTACTTTTATAGCAAGCTTTTCCAGACATTTAACATTAGACTAGGTTATAAAAGCTAGTCGGTGCCAATTTGGACCCTAATCTTAATTTAAAAAACGAGTTTAGCTTAATCTTGCGATTATTATCAGGCCTGGACCAAAAATATCATCCGGTCGTTCTCCGTGTTCCAATCATTGGTTCCGCGCGGTCGTTCCCAATGTCAATGGCGTTACTCAATCATTCAAAGCAAAATATGTACGGTTTTATTTTTATTTCTTTTTGCAATAAACGCTGGTGATATTTGAATAACACACGTGACATTTATCCGGTCTGTTTTCGGCAGCGCCCCTACCTTCACTTGGCATCCGGGCGCCATTACGCGACGCTGGGCATACCTCTGCCTTTCCCCCGTGTCAGAAAACCACTGTCGCAAACCAGTGCGTTACACACTTTTAGTGGCCATAAATATAAACCCCGTTGTGCAGCTTCTAGCCCAAACGTTAATTGAATCAATAAAGCACCACATGCCTCTAAAGCAGCTACGGATTTAACGCTTTCTGTGCTAAACATACCGTTTGTGTTCAGTCTCGTCGGAGAAGATCTCTTGTCAGCGAGAAAAGCTTCCTTTAGACGCCATCACCTCCTTCAGCGTTGAATGTAGGTTAGTAGGATGCCTCTACATGCGCCTGTTTGCTGCTGGAGATGCTTTGAGAATCCCTCGGTCTAAAGCCCGCATCCCGTTACCGTGGCAACGAGCACGTCGTTTCATCAGCAGCGCCTCCCACCAGGTCAATAAGGGAGAAAAGCATCATTTTTTTTACTCCTAACACGCCACCAATTGTTCCAGTTTAACTTCATTACATTAATAATATAGTGTTGTTTCCTTACATTACTGTGAAACTACGTTTATTACTTTTAAAATTCATCACGCAAAATGTGCATAAAAAGCAACTTCATAAACCCAAAGTGCGTCCAAATATTTCCCCTTATAGACAAGCTAACATTTTAATTAAAAGTGACAGTTAATACGATTTCATTCTTGCTAAAACAGTCCTATAAGAATAAATGCTGAGTTATAAGTATCTAGGGATGATCCGGCCCAAGTTCCTTTAAATCAAGTTTCTCCTGATGAAATGAATGGACTAATGAATGTTAAATGAACTGTTTTGCACCTCTAATTGTTTTACATTTGAACATTTCTTATTATCTTGTTCCTGACAGCTACGGTAAACTCTGGACACAAATATGTGTCTGCAATGAGGGAAAGTAGTATTCAGCTGATTCCGAATGTTTGTTCTCAGAATTTAGTTAAAGGATACTGAAAAAGAGGGAATAGCAATGACTGTATACATGAAATACGTTTCAGCCCCTTATTAAAACATATTGTAGTATTTGATATTCCATGTTGTCTTTACCATCACTCGTGTCGGCCCGTCATTAAATGTTTACACATATCTCAGGAGGGGTTTTATCCCACTCCTCTTTGATGACAGAACTTTATGTGCTTCTTTATGAACCACTAATTTTCTGCTTTGGCTGTGTGTTTGGGTCATTGTCATGCTGGAATTAACTAACCCAGGTGAACTCAACTAACAAACTTACATCTAACTAACTCAAGCCTACCCAGTTCAACTCAAGTCTACCTAACTAACTCAAGTCAACTCAACTAACCAATTCAAGTCTACCTAACTAACTCAAGTCAACTTAACTAACTCAAGTCAACTCAAATAACTATCTATAGTCTACTTAACCAAAAAAGTCTACCTAACTCAAGTATTTCTAATTCAAATCAACTCAACTTGCTCAGGTCTATCTACCTAACTAACTCAAGGGAACTCAAATAACCTGCATTTGTCTAACTAACTCAAGTCAACTCGACTAACCAACTCAAGTCTACCTGACTAACTTAAGTCTATCTACCTAACTAACTCAATGCAACTCGAATAACCTACATTTATCTAACTAACTCAAGTCAACTCGACTAACCAACTCAAGTCTACCTACCTAACTCAAGTCAACTTGACTAACTAACTGAAATCTACCTAACCAACTTGTCAAGTCTAACTAACCAACTCAAGTCTACAGAATCAACTCAAGTATACCTAGCTAACTCAAGTCAACTCAAATAACTATCTCAAGTCTACCTAACCAACCGAAGTCTACCTAACTAACTCAAATCAACTAAACTAACTAAGTTTACATGTCTAACTAACTCAACGCAACTAAACTAACTCAAGTGTACCTACCTAACTAACTCAAGGTAACTCAATTAACTTACAAGTCTACCTGACTAACTTGTCAACTCAACTGACTAACCCAAGTCTACCATGATTATATAAACACATATGGGTTGGTATAAGTTTTACGTCCACATCTGGAGTCCAGTCAGAGGTTTTCTTGAGGCTGGAATGTTGTAGGTGTGGAGCTGTTCAATCAGAACAAAAACAATCGATGATTTGCAAATGTTTAAATATTAGCTTTCATTGATGTTCATCGACTCTGTGATTCGCTGTGGACGAGTGAGTCAGTCATTGTCTGTTCAATATAGAGTTCCTCAGTTTCCCTGATAAGAGCTTCTCCTACCCACAGGTGTGGCGTCCGCATATAAAGCTTCAGAGATAAGCAGATTTCCCAACTGTTTCCTGCAGTCGCCACCACACACGGTAAGATCCGCTCCGTCTCTCTGCGTGTGAATCAATGGTGTGTTAATATTTGGTTTCGGCTTTCTGTCGGTGTGGAGCAGTTAGCAGCCATGCCGTCTGAGCTGGAGAGTGCCATGGAGTCTCTGATCATGGTTTTCCACCGCTACGCTGGCAAAGAGGGTCGGAGCGGCACCTTGACCCGCCGGGAACTGCGCACACTGATGGAGAACGAGCTCTCTGGATTTCTCAAGGTAAAGGAGCTTTTTCCCGATGGTTTCCTCACTGTACTCATAACTCGTAAATTCACCCTGGTGCGTTTCTCTCAGATTGTGATGGTGGAAACTAGCCACCGTTAATGTTCTTTATATAAGGAAATGCTTCATTTAATGGCTAATACGTTTAGAAGAAACACTCGACGGGGAGGAGAGCAAGAGATCACGATCCCTTGAACACTTTCTTTCTGTTTCTGCAGTCTCAGAAGGATCCGACCATCATCGACAGGATCATGAAGGACTTGGACGCCAATGGGGACGGCGAGGTGAACTTTGAGGAGTTTGTATCTTTGGTGGTGGGTTTGTCCATCGCCTGTGAGGCTTGCTACAGGATGGAGCTAAACAAGACTCAAACCTGGAACCTTTGAGCTTGGGCTGATGTTTGGACAGAGTCGTAAAATCGTAATGCAAGGTTAAAGTACAGGGGCTGGACGTTCTCTCAGCTCTGAAGACGGTTAATTCTCTTCAAGGTTTCAAGGTTGAAGCTGTAGTTTTTTTCTGTCTGGTCCAGATGCTTGTGTTCAACAGAAGGGTTTTAGGATGAGAGGATTTTCATTTGTGAAGTAGATAAAGTTATTGATACAAACTATTGATCTCATGTGAAACCCCCCCATTTCCCCTCTCTCTCTCTCTTTTCCCTCGCTCCCCCTCTTTCTCCCCCTCTTTCTCACACCTCTCACTCCCTTTTTAATGCATAACATTTTAATGCCGTTAACTCAAAGGAAATGTGTTCCTGAATACTGAAATATGGGATCACCTTTCTGGAATCCAGTGGTTTGAATTAATGAGATATTGTAGCTATACAGGATTAAATTGATCAAAAATGGTAAGTCAGCTCTGTCAATCATAGCTGTCAATCACATAGTCCCGCCTGAAATAGAGCCATTGTGAACCAGAAATAAACTTGTGCCAAAAAAAAAAACTATTGAAGTGTGTTCACTGTATAGATAACCTTCGAAAATCATTAAAACCGTCTCTGTAAAAAACGTACTTTCTAAGAAAGTAATTTTTAAAGTTCAGCTTTCTCCCATAGACTTGTATCGGGTGGGAGAGAAGAGGAGAGTCCACTAGATGTCGCTCTAGACCCACCTTTGATGAGGTTGAATTAAGTTCATGAACACGTTGATTGTAAAACTAATTCAATTAATTAATTACATAGAGAGATAAACATTCATTTCTTTTCCCACCTTAAGGATCTATGGGAATAGTTAAACAATTAATTCTGAATATCTGTTTATTTTGATCCATCCATTGTAATTATATTTAAAAAGGAATCCCAGTAGATCGGCAGTTTCTGAAATACTCAGACCAGCCCATCTGGCACCAACAACCAAGATCGTCTTGACCATGTCTACATCCCTAAATGCTTCACAGGCAGTTAGACAGACAGGTGTACCTAATAAAGTGGCCAGTAAGTGTTCTCTGCCGTGCTTTCCCCCCCAAATCTCCAAACGACAACATGGTAGCGTTATACATCATTCACAGCCTACATTTTACTTTCTTTTTTATTCATTTTTGAGAAAAATCCTTTTACAAAGTAATTTAAACTAATTTGGCGTTTTTCTAGCGCAACATGTTCCGGTATGAGTGGATTTTATTTTTTTACAATAAAATTCAATATAAGTCAGAAAATGCTTTTTTGGCTCACGTGTTGTTTTAGAAACTTAAAAAAAATTAATAATAAATTGTTTCGCGATTTCTTCCGTTGAAACGCGCATCTCCGGGCGGATGTCCTGTTACATAATTCGCCGTAACACACAGAGGCTTCGCTGTCACCGGACCCGGGCTGGAAGAAAGTGAAAGAGAGGTCTTGTGATGCCTGGGCGGGTCGACTGTGCCTCTGCATTCCGCCTGGTTTGAGAGGTTTGAGGGCCTAACCGGGGGAGAGAGAGAGCGATAGGGCGAAACAACCCGAGTCAAAGATGGCGGAGATCGAAGGCGACGAGAGCGTGCGGCCCGCTCCTCCGTCACAGCTCCCCGCGGCGCCTCGCGTTAACGGCTCTGGGACGCTCACCTCGGAAGCCCAAACACCGACTATGGTGACTTCAGGACCGCGCGTGGTTCGGATAGTTAAATCCGAATCCGGATACGGGTTTAACGTCCGCGGTCAAGTGAGCGAAGGCGGCCAGCTGCGGAGCATTAACGGCGAGCTGTACGCTCCTCTCCAGCATGTCAGCGCCGTGCTACCCGGCGGAGCAGCGGACCGGGCCGGTATCGTGAAAGGAGACCGAATTCTTGAAGTGTGAGTGTTTACTTGGACATATCGCTGTGTGTTTTCGCTGACACCGGTTTATTTTTACACATTAGCATGCGGGTCCTAGCCGTGCGTGCCAGCACATCCATGCTAATGCTATAAACACCGCCGTATTATGTAAGATCGCAGATAACGTGTATTCTCAACCGTGTGCTGTGCAACGGGTTCTGCGTTTAGCAATTAGTGAAGGCGTGAAATCTTGTCGTAAATCTGGGAGTCCTGTGATGAGAGTGTTGTTTGGAGCTCGACAGCTGAAGGATCACATGTTGTCATATTGATCTATTATCATCACTGATGCAGCAGATGAGGGCTTCTTGATGTGTCACCTACTAAATAAAGGTTTTCATGGGTTTATTGTGCCCTCCTTTGATTGGGATACTGACATTAGAGATTGAAGCGATGTTGCTCGTAAGGGTTTGTGATGATATAGTGATGCTGCAGTGATGCTATGACTACAGTACTGTTCCTCATGATGAGAAAAGGCCTCTACTACATGGAATATTTGGTCCGAAGTTTCGTGGAAAATGTGCACCCTTCGAAAACCATAGGCGCCAACGAGACCTCACAGATCTGACTTAATGAGTGATGCCAACGAAAAAGAGTTTCACCATTTTTTCAATGGATAACGAATAATGAAAGCTGGCTCTTCTGATGACATGAGTAGGACGCAAAAGAGACTTCACACAGGAGAGAAACGGCGCGCCTGAAAATACTTTTTCTTCACATTTTTATCCCTAAGAGTATATTCCCGATTTTTTTCGACGTGTTCTTTCATTTCTTCTGTCGTCGTCTACTTTAATGTTTCCCTTTTGTGGCGAGGTGTGCATCTGTTGTACAGCAAACGCCATCTTCAGGCAGGTTGCATCACAATTTTCTCGACCTAGACCCTGAGAAAGAGCACCCTGCTGAGAAGTCATCCAAATATTTGTGCTAATCTCCATTCGGATCGATGTGTGGATGTCCACGCAAATATAGGGTGTCCTCACACCGTGTACAAAAAAAATAGTCAACACGACGATGTAAAGGCTACCAATCTAACAGGTGTTTAATTACAACATTGAAGTCATGTCGGCCAATCAGAAGCCTTGTCTTTGTAAACAAAGAAGATGCTGAACAGTAACCCCGAGCACAAGGTGTGATTGCTATATGCCTTTTCATCCACCTATTTTATGAGCATTTTGGGAGAAAAATGGACAAACCAACGGAGCGATTGCATACACAAGATTTTGTTTTGGTCATTCTAAAATTTCCGTAGTCTATCATCAAAGTGGTTGGGATCTTTACCTCCTAGAACTGTCTCGATCCTCTGCGTTCCCCAAGAGTCTCCCAACACCAAAAGCAAGATGACGTGACCATGCATGTAGCGTCTCATCGAAGACAGCTTTGACTCATTGGATGGAAACGGTGCTTTATTTGCAAATGTTTTGTGCCATAATTTGGTTGGAAACATGGCTAACAAATAACTGCAACGATTCATCTACCACAACGACGTAGAGCCAGTTTTCGTTGGTTGTTCTCCTCGCGATTAACGAATCCAATTTTGCAGTTCAAACTCTGTTTCGATCTTCAAACTTCTATTTGGTTTTCGATTAAGGCGTGAAATTTTCAGACCGAAAACTTAGACCTTTAATCCACATTCTGCTTTTGTGAGATTAATCACAAAAATACACATTTTTAAGATATTCTGGTTATTTGGGTTGTGCATGTAACAGTATGAACACAGAGTAGTTCGGTCCGTTGATCCTGACGAGAGCCGTTCCGGTCAATGAACTCCTGCAGGTTTCTGTGTTGATGGTTTCTCTCTGAACATTATGTTTCCGTCTTCTCCTCTAAGCTCTGTGTACTTCATAAACGCACATTATGTACATTATCAATAATGAATCTGTAAAGTACCCGGAGACGTGGTCTTTTGATATTATTTATCGTTTATGTTGCTGTTCCACGATTAGCATTGTAAGGCTTCAGCTAATTTTATCCAGTTTTGTACAGCATTCATTTGAAATGTCATGCACTCCTCCCTGAAAGGAAGGAAAAGCAAAGGGTTGTTAAGAACAAGACGCCTGTTGCTTATTTAGCTCCCGCCAAGTTTACTCCGCTCACGTTTGTTAAATAACACGTCAATTGTACGTGACACAACCTTTCGGCCTGGGAGGGGAGGGGTGGGGTGGGGGGGGTCAATCTTGAGGGATTGCTTTTAGTATTTTGTGCCACAAACAGCATATCTGAATATTTTTAACTTAATAAACATGGATAACAATAGTTCTAAATGCATTAAATGTCAATCCATCTTTCGGTTTTGCTCTAAAAAGATCTGAGGCATGTTCTACATGTTTATTATTGTCGATGCGTCGGCGCTTGTCACAAATCAGGGTCTTCAGACGAAATTAGGAGACGATGCCATGTCACAAGTGTGGCGTATCGAGGTGCTGATTCTAGAGTAGACTTCCCACAGTAAAAGCCCACTTTGAAATGTTCAGTTTCGCCTTAAGCAGGGCAGCCTGCACTCGTTTATCCCAGATTTTTAGTCGCAGACATGTCTCCAGCAAGTGTCTGGAATCGCAGACAAATGGTTGTTTGTGGAGACGAGTGACGATCAATCAACCGATGGAGAATCAGTCGAAGACTGGTCTTTGGATATTTGGCACGATGAATAATTGGACTCAGAATCGTGAAATGTATTCTAACTAGAAATACTACCCACCCCCCCAACGATCGCTAATGTCTTAAATACAGCGTTGACTGAATGCTGCCCATCAGTGACAGTGGATAACAGAATATGACTGGAACGTGCCGGATGGATAAAAGAAAAAAAAAATACTAACTTTTTTTTTTATTTATGTTTCTACGAAATGTTTCAGCTCATGCAAAATAAGAGCAAAACCGAAAGTGTTTGGTTTATATTTTTTTGCCAATCATTCATATATCCTCCTTAACTCTACATCGTTATTTCAATTTTAGGTTAGTATGGATCTTTGAAACTGTTTAGAACAGCTTTTTAATTCAAGTTTCTTTAGTTAAACTAGTTTCTTGCTTAGTCAAAGCATCTACAACAAATTAATTAAAAATAAAATGTTTACTGAGCTGTTTTCACTTCACAATGATGCAGTAAATCCGATCGTGTTTATAAGGTGCAGGAGTCGATCAAATTTGTTTGTACAAAATGTGGTTAGAAGTTCTCTCCGACTGAAAGAGGATGTTTTGACAGAACCGGGGAGTTACTGCTGTGTATTACACAACAGTTTGTTCCTCATCTAAACACATTATTCAGCAAGTCTCCAGCTCGTTAAAGTACAACAAGATTTCTCATGAATCATCTTTTACCATTCGTTCATAATCGTATGCGTAAGCTAATCAGATTCTCCAAAAAATAACGTCCCCCAAAAGGTGATTTTATGATTTATTAGGGGTTTAATGATGCCCTCTACTCTTGATCCTATACAAATCATGTTAATATGTGCAAATACACAATATTTAACATAAAAACACTTGACTGCGCTGGCTGAGGTTGATGCTTAAATCACGAGCCACGCTCAACGTTCTTTTTCCATTCTCCACACATCACCCTTTTATCAGATAACAGCAGAAAGCTTTTTATTATTATTTTTAAACTCATTGATGTGGACAAATACACACTACTTTTGAAATATCAGTTTCAATCCTCTCTCTCTCGTGCAGGAACGGGGTGAGCGTGGAGGGGGCGACGCACAAGCAGGTGGTGGATCTGATCCGGGCTGGAGAGAGGGAGCTGCTGTTGACCGTGCTCTCTGTCCCGCCGCAGGAAGTAGACGCTCTTGACACAGGAGAGGAGGGGCAGGTGCTGCCCAACTACGACTACAGCGATAAACAGGCCGTGCCCATCTCCGTGCCCACGTACAAACATGTGGAGCAGCATGCGGAGAAGTTTGTGGTGAGCTGCACTCCACAGCTTTAAAACATTCCCAAAACTCATTTAATTACATTTAAGTCTTACTATTTAAACAAATTTTTATTTGTTAGTTTTCCAGTTTTTTGCACTTTCTTGAGGTAATGTTGACCTGGTTCTATACTTATTCTTAAAATACGGGTTTTATTGAAGTATTTTATTGATGTTGGTGCTGTACCTTTTCTGTTAAACAATATTAAGTCACTTTGAATGAAGAGTATTTATTTAATGGAGAAAAAAAGTTAAAAAACAGTAAATCATTGCAAAATTCCTTAAAACAGCAACACAATAAAAACATCTGAATCCAGGCAGTGGGTCTTCACAGCACTTCAGCATTAATTAATTCCCAAAACTCATTAAACTACATCTAAATATTCAGGATTTTTTTTGCCAAATTACAACTTTTTTGTGAACATCGCCATCTACTGAACGAAAACAGCACGGCTGATTATCTGGATACTCTGTAAAAGGGGAAAAAAAACACTAAAATAATGTGTATAAAGAGGTTTTGGTGTCTTTGGTATGTTCTCAAGTTTAGAAATGAACGTGTTTCTCAAAACTAAA
>SRMA01026711.1:967590-1073799 GCA_007224835.1 Danionella cerebrum | reverse complement strand
GAAAATTTTAAAGTAAAAAAAAAAAAAAAAAAACGTGTGTGAGACTGAAAAACCGACTCAAGTAAGAATGGAAATTCAGATTGCTGGCTAGTCCAATTACTGTGGAGATCCCTAAAAACAAAAAGGCTCCTATTGAGATGATATATCGGGTCATCAATAACTCCTGCAAGCTTTGAAAGGCTATGTGGTGTAGAAGAATATAAGGAAGAGGTGCTCGACTGGAATGAGATTCCAGGCCATTTCCAGTCACATGAAGTCCCTGAGACCCACTGCTCCTGATCTTCAGGTTTCATTCCGTGATGTGCTGACATTTCTAAATTCTAAGTGACGAGGAAAGCAAAAGAGCGAGGATCTACGGGAGCAGGTAGTTGTACTGTACAAAACATGACACTGATGTTTTGGGGATGTGTGAACTCCAAAGCACAGGAAACCTGATCTTAATATATGGTAGATCAATGCGCTATGGGCGACACCGTGGCGCAGTGGGTAGTACTGTGGCCTTTGAGTTTGAAAGTTGCGGGTCGGAGGCTCGCCAGTGACCTTCCTGGAGTTTGCATGTCCTCTCCGTGCTTTTGTGGGTTTCCTCCGGGTACTCCGATTTCCCCCACAATCCCCAAAACATGCATCAGGTCAATTGAATAATCTAAATTGCCCTTAGGTGTGAATGTGTGTGATGGACTGGCGACCTGTCCAGGGTGTACCGCCCAATGTGTACTGGAGATCCCACCAGCAGACCCCCGTGACCCTGAAAAGGGAATAAGCGGGTTAGAAAATGAATGAATGATTAACGAATGCACCGTGTTATCAAAGGACACTGGAGGAAAATGTGCATAATCACCCTTGAAGCACTGCATGGGACGTTACTGGATGTTCCAACACAACAACAATCCAAAACACAAGGCCAATTTCTTTTATCATTGGTTCCATCAGAACAAAGTGAAGAGTCTGGAGTAGCCATCTCAGTCTCTTCACCTGAATATCATTGAAGCACTAGAAAAAATATTACGATATTTAAAAGAACATTTTTTTTTTTTTTGCAAAATGGCAAAGAAAGCAGACTGGGCACCAACTGTGTCGGAATTATAAAGAGGAGTGATTTGAAGATAGCCTTCAAGTGCTCTTCCGCCCGTTGGCCTATAGCCACTGTTTTGTTGGTCAAATATTGCATTATCCAGTGTTAAAAGAGAGGCATAAATCAAACAAAAGCATGTGCCTCTTTTAACTTGGTTTCATGAAGTGGATCAAAATGCTAAAAGTCATCAGCAGTCACCATCATCAGCAGTTATCTTGGTTCCTTTAATCAAGTTATATACCCTTTTATAACCTCTCAAACTCAAGATGATTACTTTAGACCAATTGATAAAACAATTATCAAACCGTGTTTGATATATTAAAAAAGGGGTGCTCATTACGTCGATCGCGGAGGTGCTACCGGTCGATCGCGGCGTGAAATTGAAACAATATCAGCCGATCATCCATCCCGTAACTGTTCAGTAAAGTTAGCTGCAGATTCACGGATTCGGTTTTCTCTGGTCAATAGCTCGAGACCAGAATGTTCTTAGTAAACAAATAATACCTATTTTTAATCTGTGTTATGTAGCGGACAAACTACAAAAGGTTTTTTATCAAAACAAGTTTCATTCACAGAAACACATTACCGTCTATGAGCAACCCGCTGACATGGAATCGCTTAGGGACCGTCTGCAAATTACCAGATCCAAAATATGTTTTACCCAGAATATGCTTCATAACTTCATTCTAAATAACTCTATTACAACCAAAATCAAGCAACACGCCACTCCTCACCTGCGTATTGTACTGCACGACTCAGTTTCAATAAAAAATGTAAATATTTATTAGAGCATCATTTTTATTCTTGATTATTTGGATCAGTTGTTCCCATAAAAATCACTCTATTACCATCAATTCAGATCACACACAACTGTTCTAATGATTCAATTCAGTGCAAGTCATCAAATTAAACTCACGTTATTACAAAAAATGTAAATAATTAATTATTATGTGTGTTTTGTCAATTCTCAATAAAGTTGAAAATAATTGTTTGTTGATGTTTTACATTTTTGTAGCGGGTAGATCACTTTGACTTGGTCATTTTAAAAGTAACTCGCAAGCTGAAAAAGTGTGAGCACCCCCTGTATTAAAAGGTTCAACACTCGAAAGCTGACAAGGTTTTAATAAATCTTCCAGAGCTTAAAGATTAGATGCTGATTGACATTCTCTGGAAGCTTTGGGGCGTACACACACAAGAGCTCATGCATGAAGTGAAAATATTCCTTTTATTTACTCTGCATCTGGATTGTGTTCTGTATATTAGATCCAACAGTTAAACCAGGCCACTTCAGTCAGCACTCTGTCATGATATCCATGAATGACAAACAATCAAATGTAGTCGATCTTAAGGTCGGCAGCTGCAAGATTTCCTTTCTCCATCAAGTGGCAGCAAGGTGTGGTCACATGAGAGCCAGTTTCACTAATATACAGAACATTCCATGGAGAACTCTGAACACTGAACCTTCACACTCACAATGGAACTGGATTCAGCTAAGCATTCAGAAGCAGACAAGGGGAAAGAGAAAGAGCTCTCGAGCCAAAAAATGTCAAAATTTTTCTGCTGAAAAGAGCACTGATGACTAATACCTTTGTTCCAGACACAGTAAACTGTCTTAAGCCCAGACAACATTTCATTCCAGCCGGTCAGCTTCGTGGATTGAAACATTTGGGTTCTTTGACCGCAGATACAAATTGTGATGCCTTTATCTGCTGCCATGATCATTTTGCATTCAGGTTACCAACAAAAAAAAAGAAGGAAAAACTATTATTTAGACATTCACATTTTAAAATGAAATTAAATAAGCATTTTTTTATTTTCACATACAACCATAAACATTAACTTTATGTTTAAAAGTAAAGCGTCTTGTCCAGCTTTGGCAGCAGCCACAGTATTACAACGAGACAAAAAATACAGTGGTACCCCGAAATACGAAATGAATCCATTCCCGGTCTGTGTTTTGAACAATTCGTATTTCGAAACAAGTTTTACATGTAAAACACATAATCTGTGCAATGGCTCTCAGAAACAACAGTATAAGATGATAGAGAAAAATGTGCGATGGGTCAGAGGAGGTGGAACAGGTGGCAGAAAACATTACGGCACTACAAATTAAAGTTAACTTTCCCAAGATATTTTACAAATTACTAACACAAGGTTTCAAGCACAAGCGGAGGCAGTAGCGAGCGCACTGGAGAGAGAGCTTCTCAGAGGCAGAGTTTCTCTAAGTTGCGCTACAGAACAGCACTTTCCACGTAATAAACGTTATTTGTTTTACGACACCTTGACTAGGTAACATCTGTTATAGTACATTATTGGAAATCTATACATAATGTTTCGCTCAATTCAAAACTGATTTAAAGTATTTTAAGGCGTATCAGCCCCTTAAAGCACACTAAACAGAAGAAACATCTAAATCAAATCAATATTTGGTGTTTCCAGAAAGCACATTTCTGTGGTTGGAAATGAAGGAGTTAAGCAAAAACGAGTTTAATCAGAGTGAAGAAATGAACTCCTGAAATTCATAGAATACACTTTTTTGCCCAGCAGTTAAAATGTGTTCCAGTCAAAAATTCAGCTAAATTCTGTTGTACGACAAAGTTCAGCTCTGAATGATGATTTGTATGTTCAAAGGTCCAGACGTTACAGTAGTGTAGAATAAAATAGGCAAGGCAGGTTAATATGTATAGCACATTTCATACATATTGGTACAATGCATAATGCAAAGAGTTTGTGTTTTCTCGACAATAAATACTTGTTTTATTCTTATAGTTACTTTTTGAACTATTTCAAGAATTGTCATTGATTCCCGGCACCCATAGGAACTCAGTTCAACTACCAAAAAGCAGTTTAACTGGTTAAGCCCAGGTCTTTTATTTTATTTTATTTTTTTTATTTCACCTTGTCCTGTCCTGCTTAGGAGCCACCACATAGGGGAGTATGTGCTTCATGTGGGTTGGACAGTTTTATTATCTACAGGGGTGCGAGTACCTGATGTGGTGTTCCCTCCTCTGGATGGTAGCAGTGATTTTATGTAGTTATTTATTTATTTATTTTTCCCAAGGACCAATTGCATTAATTACTCCAGGACAGGAGGGTGAATAAGAGATGTAAATGAGGGGGAAAGAGTACATACTAGAACATACCATAAAAGTTTGTTACAGTTTGTGCAGTACAGCTTTAACAATTTGTACATAATGTGACAGGTGTCCATTCCATTCGTTGCTGTTCTGGTACAAACGACGCACACCTGGACCCCGCAATCAACCGCCACCTAGCCTCAGCTGCCGGCAATTGGCAGAGCCATATAAGAGAGAGAGAAGAGACCCAAGACAGTCAAGCTTGAACTTCAGAGAACTGCACATGCTAACCGCTCTTCTCTCTCCTATCAGACAGCAGCTGAGACCAAGGGGAGAACACTCCCAGCGACTCCTTCACCTCACCGCTTCACGGGACCAGAGCACGAGCATACACGGGAACGAGCACGAGGAAATCATCACCACCACCACCGAACAACACTGCACCATAACTGTCAATAAAACCACCCTCCGGTCACCTTATCACTCAATTCCTCGATTCTTCACCTCGCTACAATAACTACACACACATAATGAACCCCTACCTAGAAAACCATGTCCGTTTGGTATAGTTTGTGCAGTTTGTACATACCTACACATATCCTTGCATGCATAAATATACAACACACAGTTAATGAACTATGCGGGTTAACAATGAGGTCAGTTATAATATAAATTATAAATCACAGGTGGGGAGTGTACATATAAAATGCAAGAGAGATCATATATAATACAGGTGAAAGATCACTGATGGGGAGTTGACAGAAATGTACGCATTGCATAATGATCTGATCTGCACTGAACGGTGACACACAGACACTAAATAAATAAGTGTATGCAGCCTGAAGCACCCAGCACAAGAAACCCAATCCACGAGCAGCAAACCAACGCCCCATGTGCCACCTCCCAGGTGCGATGAGAGCTCCTCCCCAGACTGTGGGGGATTGTGGGGGAAACTGGAGTAAAAAAAAAAAAAAAAAACTACAACTGGAAGGCCACGGTGCTACCCACTGCACCCATCTTGTGGATATTTCTGTTCAAATTGTTAGACGACAAAATCCCTTAGCTTTTCCTGACGCATATTTGCATGAAAGACACAGGTTCTCCTCTGAAGAAAGAGTTTGCGAGGTTCTTCGACCGCACATAGAAAATGTAACACGTAGAAGTATAGCACCCTTACTGTACTGCAGATGCTATGTATTGTTTTAATTCTGCTGTCGTGATTGTTTTGCTTTGGGGTTACATCTTCCCAAAAGTAAAAAGTATTGTAATTACTACATCAAGAAATATGCTACTGTTATCATCAGGCTTGATGCTCAGGTTTCATTAATACAGAAATTTTTAGCCAACAATTTTATCTTGCTTTGGCATTAGCCATAACATCACTATGAAACAAAAATATGTGAGTAAACCCATAGTATTTTCAGACTATAATCTCTTGCTCTGCAGTAAAAAAATATGATCTCGCTCTATACATGCTCATCACGATTGGTTATCCAGTGCCTATGTCAGTCAGTGCAGGAGCCTGTAACTAATCACAGCTTAAGGATCTAAGACTGACTTGACGATGAATGTTGAGCTGCTTCAGGATGCCAACTGAGCCAGATTGAAGAGGTTTGGTTTTGTCAACTCTAAAACAATCTGGTAATACTAAGTTTGTTCAGCCACATTCACACATTCATGGTACAGGCCCCAGATTGGAAATCCAGATTAAAACTCTGGAAGTTTTAATACATATTTTAAATCTAAATAGTAATGATAAAAATTGATGGAAATTGGTGTTTTATAACCGAATTATATATATTTTAATATATATTTTACATCTTAATATTATTGATAAATATACCTGCAGATGTGGTGTTTTATGACCTTATAATGCACTAATGGTAAAGTAATATGGGGCACCTACAATGAAAGAAAAAACAGAAAATATGTCTGGTTTTATTTGATAATGGATTTATAAATCAATGGTAAACCTGAGGAGGCAATGCCCAACTACATTCTGAAAGAAAAAATGTTTTATTCCGTATTTCACATTTCACCTGCTGAGGGATGATCGGTGCAGTGCAGAACAATGTAAAGTGTTTCACGGACGTCTCGTACTTGTATTGTCTTGGTTGCTTTTCGAATACTTTCAAGACTTTTCAAGCTTTTCAGGCATCCATAGCAGAGCTCAAAATCTTTGCCCAAACCTATCAGGACCTGCACATATGTATTTTGGTGTTTCCATCCAGGATTCCAAAATGTGCATAAAAATTGGTGGATGGGAATGTAGCTAATGTTCCAGGAAGAGATTTCCTATCCCATCAGAGGGTCATTTTAAAGCAGAAGCTTCTACTTGCTGTAGAATGCCAGCTGCATGTTAGTGGTTCTGATTTTGAAGAGATCCTTTGAGACAGGATCCCTTCTCTTTCGTGCAGATGGAGAAGTGCTGATTGTATTCAGACAGACAGATGGCTGCGGTGCCGGCTCTCAGAGAGTGAACGTTAGCCGGCAGTCTCAGCATTCTGCTTCAGTTATGTAAACTGGCCTGGCCTGAAAACTAGTCGAGCAGTCAACCGGCACTGGGAGTTTGCATTGCCACTGGTTCAGCATGAGCTAAATGCAAACAGCATATGCTCAAGAACACACATCTAAACACAAACACAAGCTACTACTGTACACCAGGAGAAGTAGCAGGAAATAAAGAGAGGGAGGTTGATAAATATGAAAGTTCATATTAAATAGTTTAATGTGGAAAATGGAAACAGCTCCAAACTGGACAGGCAAGCTCTGCAGAGGGTGGTGTGATCAGCTGCACCATGTTTCCGAACCTGGCTGGAACCTATACACAACAAGTGGAGGTGGACCAAAGTCAGGAGGCTAAAGAATGACCTCTTCCATCCCAGCACTGGACTTTCTTCACTGTTGAGGATGAGGAGGAGCTTCTTCCTGCAGTGCATTTGGGCCCTCACCAAGCAGACCTAATAAATGCTCTTCTGGACCTACCCCACACAACCATCTGGTGTGCATACTCTGTAACTGTACATTCATTAATATTATTTACCTAAGATAAATAAATAAAATAATTGATCACATTTGATCACCATGTGATTTTGCATTTCAACTGTGTGACTGGAAATCAGTTTTTTTAGTTAATCACTAGGCCAAAAAAGCATTTAATCACAGATTTTTGATTCTTAAATACCATTCTTTTGCTTTTAAATAGTCCAGCTACACTTTGCTCATGATAGTTTGAGGCATAGACTGTAAAGAAATGTGGACGGCGTGGCACTGCCTTCTGCCTTTAGGCTAATATGAGACCACCGCCGAGCTGACCTGGGTGCTGCCATTGACACATGTACATTCCTTCCTGATAAGAATTGAACCATCATGGTTTCAGAGCGAGTTTGAATTTCACCCGAAAAGATTCGTTCTTTTTGCGAGTCCTCCGGGTCCTTTCGGTCTTTTCTCTTTCCGGCTCATGCTGCATTGGTTAACATTACGGAGCGGCCATGAGCCGGAAACAGAAAAGATTAGTTCATCTTTCGAGTCATTCGGGTCTTTTCGGTCTTCTGTCATTGATGATGAACGGGTTACGCTCGGAAAACCACAAGAATGATGCGCATGCGCCAATGAACGAATCCCTCTCCAACACGACTCGTTCATACGGAGTCACATTAAAGATTCGTTCAAAAAGAACGAATCGTTCTTGAACGACACATCACTACTCCCGTTCTCTTTGGCGCTGAGCAAGAGAGAGAGGTACACTCTTAATGAGCTCCGGGAAACCCACGTGTTCTGTCATTAAGTGTTTGTTCATGTTCACAAATGTTAATGTTTATTGTTTGTGTGAGTGATCCGGCTGACAATTGTTGAGATACGGGTTTAAGTGTGATTTGATGGGGAAATTAATGGATATTTTACAATGATGGACACGTGTTATATATGCGGAATGGAATGTGTGTATTAATATTATTTTATATTGTATTAATAGAGTTATTAAATGAGTTATTCATACATTTATGTACATTTAGTGGTCAACAGATGAGAGAGAGAATTGTGTCTGACTGACTTTTAAATACCTGTTTTCTGTTTAACCACACAGGTATGTAATGTTATTGTATAAATGGAGGAATAATTATTTGTATTGTATATGGATAATATAGTTATTATATAGTATGAAGGAGTGTGTGTGTGAGGAATGAATGAATACTCTTTGGCGCAGGGCATGAGAGAGAGAATTGTGTCTGTCTAACTGTTAAAGACCAGGGGCCTGTACCATGAAGCCGGATTAGCTCGCTAGCCAGGTAAGTTTAGGATTAGTTTGCACCAATGCTGGGTTTTAGGTACCATGAAAGAAACTCGGCTTCAGTTGGTGTTCATTGCCATCGTAACTTGCGCTGCACGGCTAACCTGCTCCGGGGCAGGTTAAGTTCTGGATTCGAGTTCTCAAAATGAAATTTGACCAATCAGTAGAGAACATTTAAGTGACGCAACTAATTTCTGGTGTCTGTTGCAATAGGTGCGTTCGACTTCATCGGACCGATAGGCGGCTGACTTGAAGTAGTGCATGCCGGTAAGAAGTTCTGTCCGACATGAACCGGCGCTGACGCCACGTGACGTTCACGTGTGGCATCAAAGTAACGCGAGAGCGTTTCGATAACAGCCGGCTTGCTCAGCCAGAGCAGCGTTTTAGGAGCGACTGCGCCAGGATATGATGACGTCACAGCTTCTCATGATTGGCCACATTCACCACATGACGATGATCACGTGTGTTTCGTGCTTCAATCTATACAATTGCATAACAAATCAATTTACATGCCATTTCGTAAATAGTTTACGATCTTTTGACTGCATTACATTTTTTCCCTTGAATTATTTGTATTGGATTTGTGCATAAGTTTATTACTGTCCTTTTTTCATACAGACCACCTATAGTATTCACCTGCATATTTGAGAAATACTTTTTTATGGAATAACTAAAATGTCAGTAATTTAATGTAATGTGGTCAACATTGATGCTGAAATCTGTAGTAGCTGCTTCACCTGCATGTGCTGCATTGTGCTAATGTGCATTGTCAATTGAAAAATACAACATTCAGATCACTTTTATACACTGGTATAAATTATAATAAAGACATATACATTGTGCTTGTGCATCTATGATTTTTTTTGGTGGTTTTTCTAACCTGCATTTAGCTAACTGAAGGTAAGAGTTCAATGTAAAAAAAAAAAAATACATACCACAGAACACAACATAACTACAAAATTATACTACATAACTACAATCTGAATCAAACTACAAAAAACCACAGCCTAATTCCTTATAATGTGCAGGTCATTCATGTTCAATGTTTATAGTTTATTAAAACTTGTTTATGCCATAGATATCACATACATTCTAAACCACAAAAATTACAAACAGGCAACCACTTAAATCAGACAAATTGAAATCTGTCAAGTGTTAAGCGCACATATATGTTCATTCTGCTGCATTTCTGCCAACAGAAAAGGTATTTCTATAACTTCCAGTTCATCTGCGACAAAGTAGGCAAACGTCATGTTTCAGGAAGCAACGAGATTCCCAACGTGTCCGACTTGACGGCTCCGTTTTCAGCTCCTCCCCGACTGCTTTCGGCTAATCTCGACGATCGGTCTGCACAGCGCTGCATGGGCTCGAACGCACCTAATGGCTTGTCCTTTTCTGAGAAATCCCGTGGACATTTCCGCGCAAATTGTTCGAAGAGCGCTTCGCAGAGAAAGAGTTTTTAGGGACAGACAAGATCCCATTGCCTTCCCTGGCTTTTATGTGCACGCGCTCGCCTCAAGTAATCATGCTTAAGGATCAAAGCCTGGGTTAACAAAGAAAGTTGATGAGCTTCATCATGGTACCATTAATGCCTCATTGCAACGGTTTGGATTTGTCAACCCAAAACTAATCCTGTAACTCTGAGTTTGTTCATCTACGTTCATGGTACAGGCCCCTGTTATCGGTTTAACCACACAGCTGGAAATAAACATCGCTCAACACATTTCTGGTTCTCTGCCTCATCTCTACACACACAAGACACAACGCAGATGAAAGACCACTACATGTGCACCCCACAATCAGTCATAAATCTTAAAGCAACAACACAAAACTGTCAAAAACATGTGCTCTCTATCTCTTACAGTGGAAATGCACCTATGATCAAAAATATCATATATAATACATTATATTACTGGCGGCATGGTAACACTGTTGCATTTCAGTTAGCAGGTTGTTTGTTCAAGGCTCGACGGTGAGTTTCCTGGATGGAGTTTGCATGTTCTCCCTGTGCTTGCGTGTATTTCCTCTGGGTACTCCAGTTTCCCCCACAATCCCAAAAACATCCGGTTTAGAAAAGTCTAAAATGTGTGAGTGAATGTTGCCCTGTGATGGACTGGCGACCGGTCCAGGGTGTCCCTCCACGTCTTGTCCGATGTGCGCTGCAGACCCCCGTGACCCCACAAAGGGTATAAGTGGGTTGGAAAATGAATGAATGTGTCCTAACTCTTGAAATGTTCATTTAAAACAAAAATATCAAAAGCAATAACTTTTTTATACCTACAAATTATATTTGATATCTAAATTAAACAAAAGTTGAATCGCATCATTCCTACTTAATTCAAAATAGCCGGTGTGATTGCCACATACACTGGTGCATGGAGAGACATACTGGGGTTAAGCCAGAAGTCGGCTGGCTGAGAGCAATGCCACACACTCTTTAATGTAAAGAAAATGCAAAGAGTGAGGCAGAAAGAGAATAAAGCTACACACAAAAGAGCAGAACAATCAATCAGTGCTGTGGTTTCTAGCAGCAAGAATGATGCACCACAGGAGAAGCAGCAGCAGGACACTATTCACATTTTCTTGAAACAATAGAAGAATATGACAAACAATAAAGAAAATAACACAAAAAAGCAGCTACTATTGGGTAAACTTAATAAATATTTTTAAACATTTGCGTTAACTAACCCATAAAATTATAAAGTTTTAGCTGTTTATTGTTAGATTCTCGAAAAGAAACCTTCACATGATTTCTCACATGACCAGAAATCCAGCTGAAATTATGCTGTAAAGAAATCCCGAAGCTTTCTTTTGCATGTCTCCCTCTTTCAGTTGAAAAAGCGGGGGGAGGGGGTGGGCAGAGACGTTTGCATGGCTTACAATCACACAACTTGGATTTACATAATTCCTCACTGGGTGGTCCGCAGGACAATACTTGGTAATGCCCTCAACATTTCATACATCTGCTGTGAAAAAAACAAACTTTAATGAACTTTTCTCCATTGAGCACAGTGAGTGTATTTTTAAAAGGGGTCTTGATCTGATTTTTTCTTTCTTTGTTATAGTCATGCGTCATACTCAAAGGGAGTTTTCAAACATAAAAAGGTTCATTTTAATAGTCTTTTCAATGCTCTGACTAATCAGTAGTTTTGAATATTCATAGAGTAAAACAGATACCAGCACCCAAGAGATGTGTGTGGTGTTAAGAAAGAAAGCAAACTGGAACACCATTAAAAGCCAAGTTCCTGATTGGATTAAGTTTTGATTTTTCAGTGCACACTGATGTTGTCGCTAATCATTAAGTTTAATACAATTATAATAACCAGTTGGCTAAAGTTTGCAAACTTTGGGCTTGTGCTGCAGACGAGTAACATAACGAGTAAATGTCCAGTGGTGGTTCTGCGTGGAACAGCGCCCTGGGCGAGACTTACTCGTTTTATAAAAAAATGGAAAATGTTTGTCTTTTAAACTATCTATCTACTCATATGTAGATTACACAGGCTATTTACGGAGGCCAAAATGAACAAAAACAATGGAAATAAATAATAACTACATGTAACAGTGTTTGTTGCAAAGCATCAGTTTGTGGTGAAATTTAACTACATCTTGTGTTGTGAAAAAACTATAAAACTCTACCCAAAGATAATAGAAAATCTAATGGATGTACTGGTTATAATGGAAATCGTATTGGTTTTAATGGCAAGCATAAGAGTGTCTGCTGCTAGGTTACAAAAAACACACTACAGTAAGGAATTTTGTAATAGTTTAATTTGAAAAAGTTAATGGAAACCATAAGAATTAAAAGAAACCATTAGAAGTTCTGTGATAGTTTGTATATGGCTTTGATTTTGTGTGTGTGCTGTGTGGCTGTGTGTGTTTTGCAAGGTAGGTTAGCATAGCAAGCATCATACGCAAGAAGGCTACAAAGCTAAGAGTTAAGGTTATAGCACATAATGACATGCACACTTTAATCAAACAGAGAGAACATTGTTATATACCTTTTTCTTCTTCCAGTTTCTCCTCATCTTCTTTTCCTTTTTTCTTAAATGTGGCACCTGACAGCTTTGGTCTTTTTCTCTCCATCGCTGTGTTCAACAGATTCCCAATTCCCTGACGCTGTCACTCACGACCAGAGGTCAAGGCTAAACCAATTCACCTCCACATCATCATCACAATCGATTTTATTACCTATTTATTTTATGTTAAGCTTCAATGACAACGGAGACCCAAATGCAGGCAAGGAAAAAACAAAGTCTTTATTGCTTAACTAAAATTGACAAATACAAAAAACTCAGAAGAAAACAGGCACCAGCGGAGTCCTCATGCCATACAAGAACACCAAAAATAAAAGGCAATCTGGGGAAAAAATACAAAAGAACCAACTCACTTCTTGGCGACCACTAGGCACATGCAAACAGTATGACCTCGCAAAGGGACAGGGAAAAGAAAGAGGCTTTTAAAGGGGAGAAAAGCAATAAGGCACACCTGGGAAGAACTCACAAGGTAATCAAGGAACTAGAGAGGGACACCTGAAGGTGATTAATTAAGACAAACTCAAACAGAAAAAGAAAGAGCACTAACATTTTAATTAGCATTTTAAATGTGCCCAATTAACTAAAAAAGTGCTAATTACTGCTCTGTGTTTATAATATTATGAATGAAATGTGTGTGTTATTTGTAAGAGTCACTTGTCATTGACAGTTTATCTCCCCCCTCCTTCTCCGCTTCATTTGGGAGAGGTGAACTGTCCCCTGCTCCCCCCTCCTCTTCTCTCGCTCTTCTGTACGCCTCACCAGAAGGGGCAGCGCCGGCACAGGTATCCTAATTAAAACCCTCTTAGCGACACAGATGCCCCTCCCCCCCAACCACACGTTCATGTGCCGCCCCCCACGTTACATTAAAAAATGCCGCCCGTTCGCCCGTGCCTAAAAGCGCCACGGTCCATATCTTTAAGATTTTCCTAAGTTGAGATAGAGATAGTTTGGTTGCTATGGAGTTGTCTGTTTTAATTTTAAATTTTAATTTAATGTGTGGGTTTCCTCCAGGTACTCCATTCACCTCAGGTGTGCATGTGTGAATGACTGTTACCCTACAATGGACTGGTGACCTGTCCAGGGTGTACCCCCACCTCTCATCCAGTGTGCGCTGGAGATAACCCAAATATCTCTATGATTCCACCCCGTGTGTGTTCTTGCATAGACCAATAACCTCCAAAACTGTGGTGAGTATCATTTCAATGAGTTTATCCGTTTGTGTAACAACATTGCAAAGTTTGACCATATGCAAGAACAGAAAAATTTTCAGCTATTTCCTAGAATTCCTTTAGTATTACCAGTTTGAAAATATATAGCAACCAGTCAGACCAGCTAGATATGTTGCCAAACTTTGGTCGCAGTACCTCGAGCAGTATAGGAGGACATACAATTACATTTTTAGCTCTGAAAAAGCCAACGTAATAAAGACCTTTACAAGAAAGACATATCTCCAAATATAGCAGCAAATGTTTATTAAATTATATTTAATTCAATTTGTTTTGTTTCATAGCACTGTGAGCCATGCTATGTTTGCTTGACACATGTTTATAATAGTAATCAGAAAGAGATTTGAGGACAAAGAGCTAATTAAAAGATGCGCCAAACCTTCAATAAACAAATAAAGGGAGCTGGACTTGATTGCAGATGGAATCCAATAAGAGAAAATCCACCAATTATAATCAACAGCTGTTTATTACTTTGTGATAGAAAGAGAAGCAAACATTTACTTCTCAAAGAATATGAAACAACTTCTTTCCATCACAGGAAACTGACAGTTTCCTTTGGGTACAACAATCACAAAAACACGTGTCAGGTAATCGAATAATCCAAATTCCCCTTTGGTGTGAATGCATGTGTTGACCTGTGATTAACTGGCAACCTGTCCCGGCTGTGCCCCCTCCTCTCGGCTAAGGTGAGCTGGAGTGACCCCGAAAGAGAACAAGTGGGAAAGACCGAACAATGCTATATTTTGAGGAATGAGATGTAAAACCCTACATTCTACAATGATGATGGTTAAAGTTATTTGTTCAAGAACAGAAACTATATCTGTTCCCAATTTAAGGAATTAACTCAGTAGTTATCTGCAAATACATGCAAAATAGCCATGTGAAGTGGAATATCACTTTGGTTATTTTATTTATTAAGCTCTTTGATAAGCTTTCCAGCTTAGATTTGTTTTCCCTGACACATTCTCATCATTAGCGTTATAAAAGAGTCCGTGATGTCAACCAGAGCTTTCTGTGAAAGGTTCTTCATGACTCCGCCTTGGCATTGTCAGTTATCTTCATCTTGGAAGTACGTCACTTCAGAATAATAAAAAATATACAACAATATAAGATTTATAAACAAGATTTAGAAATTCACCCTTCAAGCACTATACATTGATTAACATTACGGAGCCAAAATTTATTTTTAGCTGTAAATCTGGGCTTTGTAACATTGGCGGTCCCTGCTCAGTTCTGAAATTAGCCTCTAGTGTCGATCTATGAACTGCAGGATAAACCACTTCATGCTCTATGAGTGAAAGCAGAGGTATCTAATCCAAACATGTGGTCCACATCGGCTTCACTTTGTGTTGTCTGTCAGAATAAAGAAACGTTGAAAACCAGAAGCTTGCTTAAAGTAGCCAAAACCATGCTTTATCCAAGCCAGATGGTTTCTAGAGTTCAAACAATGTGAAAATAACCAAATGGCAGCATTAACAGAACTATTTTACAGACTAGATGGCTAAAGCTGTGCACAAACTGCTTATGTTTTCTTGTTAAAGTGTCAAAAGCATTTTTATAATCAAAATGGAATTGTTGCCAAGGTAACATTTCTGGTTGCTATAGAGGGGGCAATTAAATTATAGAAAGTTTAACCATAGATCAAGCCCTGTGACACTTTGATTTTCCAAACTGAGTTAGCAATGTGCAACATTGGCTGCAACATCTGGTTGCATTGGGGGAGTCAGTGACATAATATAATTTTTCCTGTGTGAATATGAATGCCATAAAATCATCATTTACCAAAGCTGAGATAGACTTCAGAAAATATGGTTGGTTTAGTTTCTAGGGAGCTGTCTGTGCTAAAAATAAATTTTTAATGACATCACTATGGAACCTGCATTTCTCTATGTTTCATCTTTTCCTAATTTCCCTGCTCTTTCCTGTTTTTTTTTAATGGCCATTATAGGTCAATGCTAAATTTGTAACTCCTTCTTAAGTCCAGGGTTCACTTTCTTTTGCATAGTGCTTAGTATGCTCTTGCACAAACTGTTAACCTCAAAAACTATACAGTTTGAAGTCTCTATGAGATCTCCAGTTTGATCCCATTTTAAGTCAATGGAAATTTCCTAATTTCGCTCCAAAATTTTTTTAAATTCCTGTAGTGGTACCAGAGTGAAAAAATACTGTAGCTCGAGTCAGACCAGTTTGGTTGTCCTGCCAAAGTTTGGTGGCTGTAGCTTGAAGCGGTTGAGAATTTTTTCTCTGAAGACGAATAACAACATGTTCGGTTTACAAGGACACAATTATAAAGTGTCTGTCTGAAGCCAATACCGTTTCATTCCTTTTATTATCAGGCATGGTCCAGGTATTAGGTAGTCTAGACCCAAACACCAAAATCTGACCCAGATTTGCATGTTTTTCTAATAGAGGGAGGCACACACTGTGGCTAACAATGATGAATTTACATGTTCTCACACAGATGAAACCGCCTGTCAGGGCAGCGAAGGGGAAAAACCTGTGGGGAGACCAGGACTTTGTGTAACCGCTAAAGAGAGCAATTAGAGCTTAGCTTCGTAGCGCTTCACTTCAGCCAAAATGATTCCAAACCTGTTTTGCTTGTCAAAAACTAACAATAGCTTCCCCTATGTTTTCTAGATATGCAAGGTATGATGTTCAAGAGGACATTTGTTCATTTTCCAAACCGCTTGTTCCCTTTTTAGGATCACGGGGGACCTCCATCGGTTAAGAGGCGGGGGGGTACACCTTGGACAGGTCACCAGTCCATCCTTGGGCAACATACACTCCCACATTCACACCTAAAGGGAATTTAGATTATTCAATTAACCTAAGCGCAATGTAACACCTCTAGAACTTTCAGAGTGCTTTTACATAGTGGCTGGTTTTGGTGAAAACTTCTGATTTGAAATGAGAAGAAAGTAATTGGGCCAGATGCAAACCAAAAAACAAAAGCCCTAAAACAACGTCTGTGATTTGACCACTGCAAATGGATAACAATGACTCTGATAGAACTCAAAGATATACAAATGTGCAGAAGCATGTGCTTTCATCCAGGTGTTGAGTAACCTGCTTGAGGCGTGGCCAGTTACTCAGGTTGTGTGTTGCTTGTCAAGCGCCACTCATTGACTGCTCACTTCTCATGAAGACCACAACCACCACGTTAGGCTGTCTATGTGAGTGAACACATTTTTTTTACCTTTGAAATAAATTCAAGACTGCATTTGGGCACACTTTCCATTAAAGATGGCATGCACGGGCATTTCGAAATCTGAACTATGCATGATATTTTTTCACCAGAGATATCCAGCAAGCCACGAACATTTGTTACTCCTGAACCTTGAACCAAAACAGCTTTCCAAGCTGTGTTTGCGCTAGGAGAAATCTGACTGCAGTCATGCCTGTGGTTAAATTGGAGAGCAATTCTCCCTCTGAAAGCACTCTTCCGTTGGCTGACAGTCAAAGATCTGAGCCGCAGAGAGGCCGTCGGAGAAAGAGGCCCCTCCAGCGAGGAAAACCACCCTACAGCTACATCGCTCTCATCTCTATGGCCATTGCCAATTCATCGGACCGCAAGCTCACCCTTGGAGGGATCTACAAGTTCATTACAGAGAGGTTTCCTTTTTACAGGGACAACTCCAAAAAATGGCAAAATTCTATCCGCCACAACCTGACGCTCAATGACTGTTTCATCAAGATCCCCCGAGAGCCAGGCAGGCCTGGGAAGGGCAACTACTGGGCACTGGACCCTAATGCCGAAGACATGTTCGAAAGTGGAAGCTTTCTACGACGCCGTAAGCGGTTTAAGCGCAGCGACTTCACTACATACTCATCGTACATCCACGAAGCTCCGGTCTTCTCACCCATCCATATTGGCCGTTCAGCATATGCCAACTCTGTCTACTCCAACATGAGCCCACCATACGCTCAGCAGCTGCCATCCACCTATTATCAGTCGTCCTCCCCAAGCATAGGTACAAGTCAGTCCAGGGTATTCAGAATCAACTCTCTCATTAGCTCTTCGAGCAGGATGGGACAGAGTGCAGAATCCATGCCTCAGCAGTCCTGCCGCAGCTTCAATCCTGAAGGAGGCTCTTGTGGTTTGGGAGGAGTGGGCTTCCAGCACCAGTCTTGCAGTGGGGAGCCCATGCTGTCATGCTGCTCCAGCTCCTCTAACACAATGGCTTTTGCCTACTCCAGCCCAGGGCATGGACAGATGCAAGCTTCCTACCCACAGGGCAGCGCGCAGCATTATGGGTCTGCAGGCAGGACGGCCATCTCCAGTTTGTCTCCCATCGCCGGTGATTCAGTTGGAGATCCATATGGCAGAACCTCACCAGCACAGCTGGGTTCTTTTGTTCAGTACAATAATTCTGGGCATGTGGGAAGCTCGGGAGCCTATATCAGGCATCCAGTTTACTCTGGAAACATGGACAGGTTTGTTTCTGCCACCTAACAAAAACTAAGCATTATTTAAAAGATCAGGAACCATGAGCATTTTCTGACAAAACATTAAGAGAGTAATATTTATCATGTGATAAAATAATGATTTCAGTGTCAAGTTGTACTGGACTTTTCTACTGCAACTCAAGTGCATTTATTTTATTTTTTATCTTTGGCAACTGTGTTCAAATGCTTCGTAAACACTTTCTTTTCTTTGTAAAAGCATTGAATTAGATAATTTAAGATTTTAAAATCTTAAAACATTCTAATCACCCTCCAATTGGTGAGCACCAAATATGAGCTGGAGATTATCATTACCTGCCAGGAAAGAGCTAACGAGAGTTTAAGAAAGAACAATTCATTTTCATTTTAAAAACCCTTTACATATTACAATGTCTGTGACGCAGCTTCACAAACTGGAAGAAAATTTGAATTGTAAAGTGTTGGTTCTTGGTTCAGTGACTGTGCAATGTAAATGAAAATCTAATTTTAAGGTGATGCATCATCTGAACGACCTGATGCGCTTGAAAACATTTTGTAGGTTGTAGACGCACCAATATTTAATATAATAAAAACTCAACCAATCTTGAAAACTAATTACAAGCTTGAAAAAAAAAAAATTTATGAATTGATTAATTCTTCATAATCCATATATTATGCACGCACACCCCAAGTGTGTGATCTTAAATAATTATTTTTTTTTAGCTTTTCATTTCACATTCATTATTTAGGAATTGATGAATCCTTTTCAACCTTTTATTTTGAGAGAAACTTAAAGTTAACTTGTATATATGCAAACAAATTTCACTTGATTAAAAATAATGAATTCTATTATTTACCTTAAATGTATTACATATTTTGCATAATATATAGAAAGCAAAGAGCATTTAACATTGAGGTGCAAAAAAAAAAAAACAAGTCATGTAAACTTTATGAACATTAGGAATTATTTATTGAAGGGGTTTCTCTTCCTTTTATATCATCATGCTCTTAAGTATGCATCTATGTTTCATGGCAAATTAGCTCAACCTTCTGGATGAGACTCAGAGACGAGCACCAGGGGTTAAGCAGAATATGGAGAAAAGAGGAAAAACTCAATGACTTCACGACTCCGTGATTAACAGAAAATATATTTATAATTTTAGGCAAATGAAAAAGTGGCGTCAGAAAGCAAAGGTGAGTTTGATGAGGGGTGAGGCAGAGAAGGAAGCATTGAGCATCAGTGAAGCAGAAGAGCGTCAGCCTTCAACCGCTGGATTAACAAATCACAAGCACTGGCAGGATTACAGGAACTCGGATTAATTACCGGAATGTTTGCACATCAATTAGACGCTGAAGAATCCAAACATTGTTTCTTCACTAAAAGAAATAAATGAAAGTCCATTATTTGATTCGATTAATCAGCCGAGCTTTATTTAACATATTCAACCGCATAGATACATAAACTTTATTACAAACATATAACAAAGTCCTAAAAGCTTTGAGCTAACACAATAAAAAACCTCTATTTCAAACATTATAAAAATGTACATTTTTGAACATTCTTCAACTCATCCGAGAAACTCTACAAGCTTCTGTAATTGGGGACAGGTCTGGACAAAATCAGGAATATCGGACAGTGTCTGAGGAATGAAAAGAAGAAGGATTCACAACACATACATAACATGACACGTACACACGTTTAAATGAATCTCTGACCTTTCTAACGGTCTCGAGCATGTCATCAAGCAGATGCAGTTCTCGCTCCAGTTTACTCTGGTTCATCGTATGGACGCGTTGCTGCAGAACACATTAAAAGATTAACTAGACGGCTGAAGTTCACTTAATTGTGAAAGTGGTCTGTGATGCCATACGAATTTAAAGATTCAAACTTCGATTTCCCAAACAGGAGACCGTAGTGAGGTGGGAGGGTCTTCAAACTCTGGCTTCTCTTTCGCTGTGTCCATTTCTCACTCGTGCAGCTCTACTGTGCGCCACTCAATAGCGTCCGTGCGGAAACTCGCTTAGGAACATTGTTCCGCTGCGCTTAATATCGCGCTAATAATAAATGTATATTATTTAATTTAAAAAATATACCGAAACGGTACGCAAGTGTACTGAACCGAACAGGCCGAACCGAAACGGTTCAATACATCCCTGTGAACCGTTACACCCCTACTAGTTACAAAGACCTCAAGTCTATTTTGTGTTGAATCTGTTGAGGAAAAAAACCAAAACATTTTGGGTTACCTGAGGCCAGGAAGGGGTGGTTGCGATGCATCTGGGGACTGAGAGGGCCATGAGAGGAGCTTGATTCTATGTGTTGTGAACCATTTCGGTGCACATAAGACCCAGTGCCGACCCATCTTCAGCTTTTGGACAGAGGCCACCAGATTTTTCTTAAGAATGTCCTGGTACTTGTGTCCTCGTCCAGGCTTGTTTACTACTCTTCCAGCTTTTTAAATTCTAAATGATTACTCGCACAGTAGATGTGGGTGACTGGGTATAGGCGGGAGGCTATTTTTTTGTACCCATTGCCTTGTGAAAGTTGACACAAATCGGTTTTACTTGAAATAGTGTGATCCTTTGTCTTTCCCATGTTGAAGAGTGGATAAGAGATATGGCATCTGTTTCATATTTATACACCAGGGAAGCAGGAAATTATAAATCACTCAGTACAGTGGTACCCCGAGATACGAATGCTTCGAGTTACGAAATGTTTGAGATACGAAACGTATCACGGGAAGTCATGGTGCACTCCCGGGTCACGTCGCATTGCGCTTACGTGTGCTTATACGCTTCAAAACAATTCAATAACACAGCGAAACATTACATATGGATTACCAATAATGTACTATAACAGATGTTGAAGTCAAGGTGTCGTAAAAAAATAACGTTTATAACGTGGAAAGTGCTGTTCTGTAGCACAACTTAGAGAAACCCTGTGACGCGTTCGCAGAAGCGTCTCTCCATCTGTCTGCGCTTGTGCTTGAAACCGTGTTGGTGTTAGTAATTCATGAAATATCTTGAGAAAGTTAACTTTCATACGTGGTGCCGTAATGTTTTCTGCATCCGTTCCTCCTCCTCCAACACATCGCCTCACTCTCAAGGTAAGGTTTCACATTTGTGTACGTATTACGTATTTTGCTTGTGTTTTATTATCATTTATTACATGAAAAATAAATAGATTTAAGGATTGAAGAAACGTTAATTGATTTTTCTCTGGTTTTCCATTTTTTCATCTACTTATTCTGTTGTTTCTGAGAGCCGCTGCACGGATTAGATGTTTTACATTTAAAACTTGCTTCGAGATACAAATTGTTCGCAATACGAACGGCGCTCTGGAGCGAACTAATTTCTTATCTCGGATACCACTGTACTCTGATCAACTTTGCAAACTACTGTAGAATTTTTTTTTTCTACTAATTGTTTGGGAAGCAAATAGGCAAATCAGGTTATTTTATGGGGAAAAAATGTTGGTCTGTGATTTTTATTTCCCTTTAGAATACAAGTTATATTTACATTATTTTTTCTACAATTATTAGTGTGACTGTTATTAGACACGTCCACAAACACGCGCACATTTAGCAAAACATGATCACAAATCTGCAGAAAGCAGCGAAATGATAGTACACTGAGAATTACAATAGTGTCCTACACACCTGCGATGCTTGAGCCTTAATTATTTATATTTTTGAAAGCATACTTAAAGTATAATGATTGACCGGAACAGAAACATAACAGACCATACGCAGCACGCACTCAGTTCCCCTTTAACAAATATAGCACACGAGTAAAGATCAAATAAATAAAGATAACAGTCGACCAGATCTGACTTACATGTCGTTTAGCCCTCTCAAGAACCTTGGAACGACTTTCCTCAGTTTCCGCCAAATTAGCTTTGAGCTTTTCAACCTAAAGGAAATATATACAATTTTAATGTTGAGCAACTTAACGCATAATACACCTCTATAGGAAACATCTTTTTCAAGCTAATGAAACATGAATAAGAGAGATCAAGAGTTGTAAGCAGCAGTTCATTGATCGTATGCATGTGTACTACAGAAGGAAACCTCTTTCAGCAGTTTAATTCTGTCTTCTATTGCTCTGGTGCTGGCTGCTGATTGCCCCCCTGCATGGCTAAGCTCCTCCTTCAAGAGCTGGACCTCCACATGAGTTTGCTGCTCCAGTCTGCGCATTTCAGCAACTTCCCTACGCAACTCCTGTATCACACACATACACGCACAAAAAAAGGTCACTACCCAACAGTCTCTTAAAATGGGTAAACATCAGCGTGGAGCAGTGGTGGCTAGTAATGAAGTAAATGTAATTAGTTACTGTACTTATGTAGCTTTTTCAAGTGTCTGTTCTTTACTCAAGTGTTTTAATTTGGGGAGACTTTTTACTTTAACTTCACTAATCTTTGAAATCAGTCGTTCTTTTTTTATTAATCAGAGGATAAAAAAACTTAATTGGTCAAGCATGCGCGAGCCACCAATCGGGCTACAGCGTTGCTTTGGTTGCGATCTACTTAGCAGTTCTGTGTCAGTTCAACAGCAGTATTTTTGAGATGCTCCGTGCCTTAGTAAATGATGGAACAAACTTCCCGAAAACTAGTTTTTGTGACAGTAATCTGATATGAGCAGGTTATATTTACACACAGAGACATTTAGATACAGTATAGTAAAAGAAAACTTGTGTTTTAATAGTTTAGACAAACACATTTTTTTTATTAAACTTGGAACTTGCTACTATGTTAAAAACAAACCTTAAATTGAAAAGGCCTGCTCCGAAATCATGTTATTTCATTTGGTTCTGAAATAGATTTAAGGTTTTGAGCACATGATCATTTAAATAACTTTATCAGACTTTATGAGAGTCAAAGTCTTTTCATATATTGTTTTAGCAAGAGTCTTGACAAAAACGACAAGTATCCAAAGTACTATGCTATTGGCTACAATATACCACTGAGTACATTTTAAGGCAAAAGCTTTCTACGTTTACTTAAGTGAAAATCAGAAGGGAGCACTTTTACTGGAGTAATATTTTACTCAAGTACTTGGTTTGTGTACTTTGTCCACCACTGGTGGAAAGTGAACGTTACCTCAGCAAATACATACATTATTCTCTGCTCTGTATTTGTGCATGGCCTCCATGTTCTCCTCCATCTCTCTGCAGAGTTTTCTCAAGTTTTTTTCATCCTTTAATGTGCACAGACAATGGTTACAAAAACACGGTGCTGCTTCTGAAGAGCTCTTTGACAAAAAATTAAAGACTCACCAGGGATTTCTGCTGCAGCAGTGCGGCATCCTTTTCCACCTGCGCCTGCAGTCGCTCCAAGTTCTGCTTCAATTGGGAAAGTTCCAAGATGTGTGTTTGAGATGCCGACTGCAGCGCTGCCTGGAGGGCACATCTAAAACAACAGATCAACTCTATTCAGTGTAATAAACAGAAGTCTGTTATATCCACACATTCCATTATTCAGATTTTATGGAATTTCTAGATTATTTTATACATTATCTTGACTTTAAACAAAAAAGATGTAGTCACAAATCAGAGACTTATGCAACACCACGCGTCATTACTGCATGCACGTCAGTAAGTACAGTGAAAATCAGCTTTGAAAGGTTGAATTGTGAAAACACAACGCTTTTAACACATTAGATTCACTTTTTTACATTATTATTGCTGGTCATGCATATTGATATTTCAGGAGTACATTTCTCTAATACTCTTTTATGAAAAAATATTCATTCTTTTATTCTACACTTTTGATTTTATTTTACAGCAACACAACTTTTGCTCATTACTAGGGCTGCAACAAACGATTATTTTGGTAATCGATTAATCTATCGATCAATCATCGATTATTTTAATGATTAATCAGTAGCCTTTGAGCGATTATTCTGCTTTTTCAACTACCGTATTTGTCGGCTCATAAGACGCACTGGCACATAAGACGCACGCATTTCTAGAAAAAAAAGATTCTGAACCAAATACTTTTGTAAAATATTTTATATCAACTGTGTAAAAGTTAACAGCCAAACATGTAACATGAACAGACAGTAAACAGTAAAAGTAACAAAAAAAAGGCTGTAATGTTTTTCTTTGCCCCCACTCATCACTCTAAAGTCCACCATTCGTTATTCGTTATCACCATCACTGTTCCAGTGCAACATTGTCACTACATTACTAATAATAGCCAGTAACATTGTCACTACATTACTAATAATAGCCAGTAACATTGTCACCACATTACTAATAATAGCCAGTAACATTGTCACCACATTACTAATAATAGCCAGTAACATTGTCACCACATTACTAATAATAGCTAGCAACATTGTCACTACATTACTAATAATAGCCAGTAACATTGTCACTACATTACTAATAATAGCCAGTAACATTGTCACTACATTACTAATAATAGCCAGTAACATTGTCACCACATTACTAATAATAGCCAGTAACATTGTCACTACATTACTAATAATAGCCAGTAACATTGTCACTACATTACTAATAATAGCCAGTAACATTGTCACTACATTACCAATAATAGCCAGTAACATTGTCACTACATTACCAATAATAGCCAGTAACATTGTCACTACATTACCAATAATAGCCAGTAACATTGTCACTACATTACCAATAATAGCCAGTAACATTGTCACTACATTACCAATAATAGCCAGTAACATTGTCACTACATTACCAATAATAGCCAGTAACATTGTCACTACATTACCAATAATAGCCAGTAACATTGTCACTACATTACCAATAATAGCCAGTAACATTGTCACTACATTACCAATAATAGCCAGTAACATTGTCACTACATTACCAATAATAGCCAGTAACATTGTCACTACATTACTAATAATAGCCAGTAACATTGTCACTACATTACTAATAATAGCTAGTAACATTGTCACTACATTACTAATAACAGCCAGTAACATTCTCACTACATTACTAATAATAGCCAGTAACATTGTCACTACATTACTAATACTAGCCAGTAACATTGTCACTACATTACTAATAATAGCCAGTAACATTGTCACTACATTACTAATAATAGCCAGTAACATTGTCACTACATTACTAATAATGGCTAGTAACATTGTCACTACATTACTAATAATAGCCAGTAACATTGTCACCACATTACCAATAATAGCTAATAACATTGTCACTACATTACTAATAATAGCCAGTAACATTGTCACTACATTACTAATAATAGCTAGTAAACATTGTCACTACATTACTAATAATAGCCAGTAACATTGTCACTACATTACTAATAATAGCCAGTAACATTGTCACTACATTACTAATAATAGCTAGTAACATTGTCACCACATTACTAATAATAGCCAGTAACATTGTCACTACATTACTAATAATAGCCAGTAACATTGTCACTACATTACTAATAATAGCCAGTAACATTGTCACTACATTACTAATTATAGCCAGGAACATTGTCACCACATTACTAATAATAGCCAGTAACATTGTCACTACATTACTAATAATAGCTAGTAACATTGTCACCACATTACTAATAATAGCCAGTACCATTGTCACTACATTACTAATATAGCCAGTAACATTGTCACTACATTACTAATAATAGCCAGTAACATTGTCACTACATTACTAATAATAGCCAGTACATTGTCACTACATTACTAATAATAGCCAGTAACATTGTCACTACATTACTAATAATAGCCAGTAACATTGTCACTAGATTACTAATAATAATTAGTAACATTGTCACTACATTACTAATAATAGCCAGTAACATTGTCACTACATTACTAATAATAGCTAGTAACATTGTCACCACATTAGTAATAATAGCCAGTAACATTGTCACTACATTACTAATAATAGCCAGTAACATTGTCACCACAATACTAATAATAGCCAGTAACATTGTCACTACATTACTAATAATAGCCAGCCAGTAACATTGTCACTACATTACTAATAATAGCCAGTAACATTGTCACTACATTACTAATAATAGCCAGGAACATTGTCACTACATTACTAATAATATCCAGTAACATTGTCATTACTAATAATAGCTAGTAACATTGTCACTACATTACTAATAATAGCCAGTAACATTGTCACTACATTACTAATAATAGCCAGTAACATTGTCACTACATTACTAATAATAGCCAGGAACATTGTCACTACATTACTAATAATAGCCAGTAACATTGTCATTACTAATAATATCCAGTAACATTGTCATTACTAATAATAGCCAGTAACATTGTCACTACATTACTAATAATAGCCAGTAACATTGTCACTACATTACTAATAATAGCCAGTAACACTGTCACTACATTACAAATAATAGCCAGTAACATTGTCACCACATTACTAATAATAGCCAGTAACATTGTCACTACATTACTATTAATAGCTAGTAACATTGTCACTACATTACTAATAATAGCCAGTAACATTGTCACTACATTACTAATAATAGTTAGTAACATTGTCACTACATTACTAATAATAGCCAGTAACATTGTCACCACATTACTAATAATAGCTAGTAACATTGTCACTACATTACTAATAATAGCTAGTAACATTGTCACTACATTACTAATAATAGCCAGTAACATTGTCACTACATTACTAATAATAGCCAGTAACATTGTCACTACATTACTAATAATATCCAGTAACAGTCACTACATTACTAATAATAGCTAGTAACATTGTCACTACATTACTAATAATAGCCAGTAACATTGTCACTACATTACTATAATAGCCAGTAACATTGTCACTACATTACTAATAATAGCCAGTAATATTGTCACTACATTACTAGTAATAGCCAGTAACATTGTCACTACATTACTAATAATAGCCAGTAACATTGTCACTACATTACTAATAATAGCCAGTAACATTGTCATTACTAATAATAGCCAGTAACATTGTCACCACATTACTAATAATAGCCAGTAACATTGTCACCACATTACTAATAATAGCCAGTAACATTGTCACCACATACTAATAATAGCTAGTAACATTGTCACTACATTACTAATAATAGCCAGGAACATTGTCACTACATTACTAATAATAGCCAGTAACATTGTCACTACATTACTAATAATATCCAGTACCATTGTCACTACATTACTAATAATAGCCAGTAACATTGTCACTACATTACTAATAATAGCTAGTAACATTGTCACTACATTACTAATAATAGCCAGTAACATTGTCACTACATTACTAATAATAGCCAGTAACATTGTCAACACATTACTAATAATAGCCAGTAACATTGTCACTACATTACTAATAATAGCTAGTAACATTGTCACCACATTACTATCAATAGCCAGTAACATTGTCACTACATTACTAATAATAGCCAGTAACATTGTCACTACATTACTAATAATAGCCAGTTACATTGTCACTACATTACTAACAATAGCCAGTAACATTGTCACTACATTACTAATAATAGCCAGTAACATTGTCACTACATTACTAATAATAGCCAGTAACATTGTCACATTACTAATAATAACCAGTGGTTCTCAAACTTTTTTAGTCGAGCCCCCCTTTAAAAGAATCTGGGCACCCCAGATGTAAAATAATAATTATTTAATAATTATTTTAATCTAAAATAAATGTAACTACTCCTTAATGTTAAATAACTCATTATTTATAACTTATTTAAGTGACAATTTGGTTGCATGGAAACAATTGTATGCTTGCTGTTCTAATATAAATCCTTTTGATTTTTGTCAGCTTATGAAAACCCACATAACTCCATTAATGAAGGATCAAACTATCCAAGTTTGTGAAACTGTCCAAGTGAATGTTTAGTGGAAAAAAAACCCTCACGGACTGAAGACGATGCAGATCGATCATCATCTTATCGTCAGGCTCAAGAAACATCTCAGATAAACTATTAGCTGTGCCAATGTCACATCTTGAAACGTATTTTATCGTGAGAAATCGGGTTTGTAGCGTGAGAGATCACTCAAATGCGAGAGTCTTACGTTCAATGTGTGAGAAACGGCAGCTCTGTAGTTTCGCTCGTGAGTATGGATGCGGATTGTGGAAATATTGTTGCGGCTACCGTAGCCAAAGGCATTGTGGGAAATGTATTTTTTTTTCCGTTTTCGTTACGACCGCGCTATGGCAGAGATGGGCGATGACGTCAGCGCAGCGCCGGGTGTACAAATATGGCTGGCGGAGTGAAGCCAAACCATAGAAATAACCCTGACACGGCTAGCTGCAGATTTCCGCCCAATTGTGGCCTCATGTGACTACAGCAGTCGGTCAGCTCTGTTCTGTGTAGCTGTCAATTACATTGTGAGACAGATCATTTACACTGATCAAAGTCAGAGAGTCGTACTTAACTCCTTGTTTATAACCTGAAAATATGTAGTTTAGTACAGGCTGCGATGTGTCCTCCCGAGGGGTGTGTGCGAGCCAGAAGCGAGGCAGAGCTCTGAAACCATGACAGATATTGAGCAAAAACTTGGAACACTCACAGGTTTTTCTTCAGTATTTGCTGCTCCGTGTCTTTCTGGACTCTCATGAGGTCCAAGTTGCACTGAAGATCTGCGATTGACCCACTCAAATCAGACAACAACTCCAACATTGTGCAGCGTCCCTCCTCTGAGAACACACAACAGCAAGACCAGTATAATGAGGTTTCTGACAGCAATACAGTAGCCTAGAAACAAACCTACATGTTCAAACAACTCAAGGCATGGAAACCTGAACAAGATGGCACTTTGGCCTGAATCTCCCAAGCCGCTTTACCCCAAATCATAAAATTGGTCTCAATATGTTTTGGAGCATCAAGCCGATTTGCACCATTTTCAATTTTACTGTGTCACCAAAAAAAAAACGCTGTATTTCAAAACTGCTCTAGAGAATAATTCTGAAAGTTGCATACAAAACTCCAGAAATTTTATACCAGAGCCACCTTATGTTCACAAATTTTAAAAAAACGCTATTAACATTTTCTAGCTTTAGTTTATTGTGAAAAATCCCATGTTTCTTTTTTCGTTGGGTTGAGCCGAGAACACAGACATCAATTTTACCGTAGTTGATTGAACTTCCTGCAAGTCATAAAAATAGATACAATATATAGCTTCTCCCAAACTGTCTTTGTTTTTTCTACTTGATTGTACTTCTGCTCACGTTTTGCCTTCTGGACCTGGACCACGTATTACTGCTTGCAGTTAAATTTATAATTTATTCTATTTCCAGGCCGCTTATTCCCTTTTTTGGAGTCACGGGGGTCTGCCGGTGCCTATATCCAGCACACATTGGGCGAGAGGCAGGGGTACACCCTGGACAGGTCGCCAGTCCATTGAACTGTTTGGAGAAATCTTTCCAATTGAACAGGCATCCTCATCACCATCATCCAAGTCTTTGCCTGAACTGGTGGATGAGGAAGTGCAGCATTACAGAGCAGTGCAGAGAGCCTCTCAGTCGACTCGAATCCTTGTGTGGTGGAAGGACAACCAGAACCAGTTTCCCATTTAGCCAAGTTGGCTAAAAGTTATCTTGGAATCCCAGCCACATCTGTTCCCAGTGAGCATGTACTTCCTTCTGCACATGGTCCTACCCTTAACAGAAAGTTACTTGTGTGCATGTGCAGCCGTCAAAGGCAGCCTCCTCACCAGCTCTGAAATGGTTTAATTTAAGCCCAGTGGCAGTAGGTGGTGTCACTTTGTCCATCTTTTTTTACAGTCTATGGTTTTTACTAATTAAATCATGTAATTAGTTGTTTTTGTTATGTCTACTATATAGCTAAATTTCCACATCACATCTATTTTTAAAAGTACACCCATCAAAAGATAAAAAAAAGAGAATAGTTACAGATTTAGCTCAATTTATGATGTTTTTCCATTGTAGAGCAGTTGTACCTTCAGCAGCAAAGGATAGTGACAGTAGGACAGTGCAGGGCAAACTTAAATGCAAAAGACATGACACAAAAGTTACTGCAATTTAATTTATTTTAGAAAAATTCTGTACTGCGATGGAGTGGCGACCTGTCCAGGGTATATCCCCACCTTTCACCCGAAGTGAGCACCAGCAGACCCCCGTGACCCCGAAAGGGAATAAGCGGGTATGAAGACTTTCAGTTATTTATTTTGATGAACATAGCCTGATGTTCAATGTTACAAAATGTTCCATAAAATAAAAATATACTGTGTTCAGTTGGGGAGGGAAAAAAAAGGTTGTTAGATCTACTTTTACACCTGGAGATGTTCCGGCGCCCCCTGGACCTACACCTAACACAGTCATCATGTGTTTATACTATAGTTTATATAAATCACACTGCTGTTGTCGCCCAAATGAGGATGGGTTCCCCTTTTGAGTCTGGTTCCTCTCAAGGTTTCTTCCAAAAGGGAGTTTTTCCTTGCCACAGTCGCCCCAGGCTTGCTCATCAGGGACATATACACCACTTATTAATTAATTTTTTCTCTTTTTTGAGTTTAAACTTGTTGGTTTACTGTAAAGCTGCTTTGAGACAATGTCTGTTGTGAAAAGCGCTATATAAATAAACAAACCTTTCACGTCGGAGTGTGTTTGGGGTAATCTTGTAAAAGCACTGACTTCATGGTTAACGTCTTGATCCTGTATTTCCTTCTCCCCTACAAAGCACCAGACAAAATTAGAAAAGCACAAAGATATTTTAGCAGAATTTTTTATGCATCCCTAAATCCTCAAAATGAGGATTCCATGCCTCAGCTCCTCCCAACCACAGAGACCATCCCCAGTTTTTGTCTGTTTGGTTTACCACTATTTGTTTGGGGTGTGACACCAATCTCATTTATTCAGAATTTAACTCTTTTGCCCCAAGCTCAGCACTTATGTTTAACACTTTTGCATTGTTGAGTTTTGGCTTGTGCGGCACAGTGGCGCAGTGGATAGCACTGTGGCCTTCCAGGTAGAAGGTTGTTGGTTCAAGGCTCGCTGGTGACCTTCCTGGAAGGAGTTTGCATGTTCTCCCTGTGCTTGGGTGGGTTTCCTCCGGGTACTCCGATTTCCCCCACAATCCTCAAAAACATGCGGTTAGGTTAATTAAACAATCTAAATTCCCCTTAGGTGTGCATGTGTGTGTGTGAATGTTGCCCTGTGATGGACTGGCAAACTGTCCAGGGTGTACCCCCGCCTCTCGCCCAATGTGTGCCGGAGATAGGCACCGGCAGACCCCCGCGACCCCAAAAGGGAATAAGCGGGATTGAAAATGAATGAATGAATGAGTTTTGGCTCGGATTTGTTTGATCAAAACATGTGTGATCATGTTTTGTTTACAAGGAAGCAATTTTTGGATTCATTCTTACATAATTTTTTTTTTCATATGAAATTAACTGATTGGAGTATTGTGTCCGTCAATACTCCAGTCAGCACAAGACGACTTCAACAAAATACAAGCCATGCAGACCTGAATCAGTCTTTTCTGCTTCCGTTTCTTGAGTCTTCATCATGGCCACCATAACAGAATCCACAAAAGAACTGGGGGACCGTCTCAAGGAAATCTCAAAGCTTTCGGGCTCCTTAACAGAGAAAGGAGACACAAGATTTTTTTTGTCCGATTTAAAGATATAATGCTTTTTATAATAAACCAAGCAGCGGCATCAGCAATTTAAAAAAAAGACTGGACAATGTGTAATATTTGCCTCGTATAAATCAGTGCAAAGCAGATGATTAATACATGAATGAGCCATAGAAGAGGACAAATGTAAATAGAAGGTAATAATGCATTTTCAATCTGGTCATACGTCATCATTCACGAGATACACAATGAGGACAAACACCTGGTGGGTGGTTGACTCTTTCAATGGGGTTGTCAAGACTACTGACCCCACGTCAGATGATACAGTAACAGTTGGGAGTGGTCGTGTCAGTGAGGGTCCATTTCAGTTCTTGTGAACATTTAGAAAATTTTATTTGTTTTTGTTGCCATGTTTACTAGAGTTGAGCTGGATTCTCGGCTGAAACGAGCATGGATAAAGCACTTTTGTCGAGTACGAGTATCATATACGAGTCAATACCCGTGTTCGGATTGAATAAAAATTCTTATTGGGTAGTTTACTGTGTCTGTGATAGGCTAGTCACAGCGCCCCTCCCCTACACACATACCCCGCTCTGCTCACACACAAACACACCAACACCACATACCAACAGAACAGCGTGCAGCACACTCTCTCTGTTCTCTCCCTCAGTCACTCAGGTTTGAGAGTTTTTTTTCTTCAGGTTTGTTTTTTACTTTGGACTGTTTGTAGAACTTACTTTTTAACCAGTAGAGGTTTGGTAAACGGGGGGTTTGTTCAGATGTGGTGCTTGTTAAAAGCGACTCACATCTCTGCCTGCCTGTTCACCTACAAGTGTCCAGTCTGAATGTGTTTTTAGCACAGCTGGAAATGTGGTCAGTCCACAGCGTGCAAACTTAGACCCTAGCCATGTGAAACAACTGGTCTTTATTAAAGTCAATGCAGATCTGAAAAACAGCGACTGACTATTTGATCTGTATAACACAGAAGTAGTAGATTAGTAATGAGCAATTTTCCATTTAAGATGCGCTTATGCTTCCATGTCAAGCCATCGCTCTGCCTATGCTGGAGCTTCAGACTCCCAACGCCACAGCTTGATGTGCAACTCCCAATTTTTTTTAATTCACGCAGAGTAGACGAGGACCGTAGACTGTGATAAGTTGAGCATTTCCAGTATTGCGTCATATCTGGTCATCTCCACTCCTTCTCCAACAACATCATCTCTCTTTCCCCAATTGAAGTTTTGAAGATTTGAGTGAAATATGTTTTTCAACATCAATGTACTCAAGGTTCAGAACAATAAGCTCAGTTTCAGTCACCATTATTGATTGCTGCAACAAATTAAAACATGAGCAAAGAAGACACTGAGCATAACATAGAAACTACAACGTCGACTAGCGTTCAACATGCTATTACAGGCTGGTTGGGCATGGAGGAAAGCAAAAGACTTGACGCAGAGAATAACCCAGCTTTACATAAATCACATTTTTAAGGAAAGTGTACCTTTAAGAAAGCAACATGCAAAGATAAACATCCAGAACCTTCCAAACTAATTTATAAGAAGCTGCATTTTGGAAAATGCAAGTGGCTGCTATTGTGGGATGTTAATTCTATAGATAATATTAATTACAATCAGTGTTGGTCAAGCTACTTCAAAAATGTAATTAAATTACTGATAACTCCTTTTAAAGCATGCATCTATATATAATATAAGTCAAGCTAGAGCTTGGCGTTCTTAGCTTTATGGCAAACTTTTTAAATGGACTTATTTTCAGATGGAATCATTTTCATTACATTTGTTTTTTAAAGGTTGTGTTTTAATTTCCATGTTTGTTTTTTTTTGAGAGATGGTGATGCATATCAATTTGTGGACATGACATCCAGATGTGTACCATATTGTGACCAGTATGTATCGTTACACCCCTAGTATTAAGTACCTGTCTGCTATAAAAGCAGGTTCAAATAAATAGTAAGTACCTTCGAGATTAGAGACTCCTTTAAGATTGCGGTGAGAGCGGAGACTCTTTGGTTTAAGAGCATGACCTCGTTACAAGCCTGAGCCATCTGCTCTCCTTGTTCTAGCAGCATGCAGCGTGCTTTGTCCTGGGTACCCTTCAGCTCTTCCTCAAGAGACTCTTTCTCAAGTCTAAGAGCAAAAGAGACAAAATTAAATCTGACACCTCTGCTTTTAAGAACAGGTGATGGGAAGATGGACTGTTACCGCAGCTGCTCCTGTGCTAGTTTGAGGTCTTCACACTCCAGGTTTCTCTCTCGAAGACCCTGTAAGTGGTACAAAAGTAACGCCTCACTTTCCTCCATCTGATCACGTGCCAGTTTATTTTCTGCCTCCAGGAACTGATAAAATACAGGTTTTGAGAAGAACAGGCTTAACAAAATGGTAATGAAGATGTGATGATAAACCCACGAGAACTTCTCACTTCCATAGTTTCTTTGAGACTGGAGAGCTCGACCTGAAGTCGAGCCTGCTGAGCAAGCTGACCGCGGTGAATCTCAGCTTCAGATTGAAGCTGTTCAATCAGGGTTTCACTCTGGAACACTGTATCCTTATATTGCTCTAACTGTTTCCTGGATGCCTCAAGTGCTTCCTCCAAACTGCCAAAAGAATTTATGGACAAGAAAAAATTAATTCATAACTATTTTTAACTAATAACTAAAACTTAAAAAAGAGATTTAAATGTAAAAGCACCTATTAGCTCTCTCGGTAGCTTGCTGTGCATCACACTTGGACTGCTGCAAACTTAAAAAGAAAAAAAAAAAAGAACACAGTTACAAATAAATGATCAGTTCATTCAATATTTCAGAGCCAATTTCAAGCAGTAAAATACACAGATATTAAAAAATGTTTTGCTGAAAAATTTCCATCCTTATTATTGTAAAATATGTTAACAAAAAGAACGTAAAGTTTCGGGGGTCTGCCAGTGACTATCTCCAGCGCACATTGTGCGGGGGTACACCCTGCACAGGTTGCCAGTCCATCACAATGCTGCCCTATGCAAAGTTTATTTAACAAATATCCGTTATCTTCTTGAAATAAATAATAAAGTCATTATTGGTAAAATAAAGTGAATTAAAAAACTTTTTATTAAAAAATAAAGAGCTCTATGCTCTTGTAAGAAAGAGAACAGAGATTTGAGAACACATCTATGCTTTTCAATGGGAACAAACAGAATGTTTTGAATTTTAGTATCAGATTTCAATAAGATACTTGGTTGGACGGGTCCCATGTGTTCAAAATCAACAGACACAGAATAAAGAATTCAACTGGAGTTGTGGGTTACCAGTCATCATTGAACTTGGAAAGGGCTCATATTGTGGTCAACGGATTAAAACGACAACGTCAAGGATTGTAATGTTATTGGAAACAGATTAGGATTCAATAATTCTCAAGAACTATCATGATTCAATAGTGGATACATAAGCAAGTACACGGTCAAGTAGCATAGTGGATCTATAAAAGGGTCTTCTGCGAGTTAGCTGCAAATGTGTAATTAATTGACAAACAAGTGTAAAGGTATAGCTAGCGAGTAGGGGTGTAACGGTACGCTAAAATCGTATTCGGTTCGGTGCAGTGTCTTGGAGAGCTCGGTTCGGTTAATTTTCAGTACAAAACAATAAGAACTTGAAATGCTGCCAATACACAATAGAATTCTTGCATAAAATAAATAAAAGTGGCACATAAATACTGCAACTAGTTAGGACCTGAAAACTTTTAACACTAGCAACAGCTTCAGCTTGTATATCAACAAAACTAACTTTTCAAGTTTTTGGCTAAAAAGATTAACCTATCCACATTTTCTGAAGAGAGCACAGATCTGGTTGCAGTGACAATATCTCCAGCAGTAGAAAATGTTAGATGTGTTGCCTGCCCGATCTCCGTGGAACAATGTCGGCATACAACTTTAAATTTATCCACTCGTCTATCCCCGTTATGTATTTTAACAGAGAAGCCAAAATGTTCCCAAACAGGAGACCGTAGTGAGGTGGGAGGGTCTTCAAGCTCTGGCTTCTCTTTCGCACCATTTCTCACAGCTACCCGTACAGCGCTACTGTGCGTCACTCAATAGCGTCTGTGCGGAACATTGTTCCGCTGCGCTTAATATCGTGCTAATAATAAGTTTATATTATTTAATAAAAAAAATATACCGAAACGGTACACAAGTGTACCGAACCAAACAGGCCGCACCGAAACGGTTCAATACATCCCCGTGAACCGTTACACCCCTACTAGCGAGTGGAGAAGAACTCTAGTTGTGTCACCAATCCTACCTACTACATTTGTGTGTTTCCGAAGGTGCCTCCAATAAAAATATTTTAATCTGATTGGTCCTGATTAGACATTATTTACAGAGGCATTAGAACAACACAAGATTAAAGAAAAAGTGCACTTCAGAAATCTCATTTAATGATTCAATTCATTTAAAAATCAAAAGCTAAATTGTGTATGAAAGTTAGCAATGGCATACCTTCGGGTCTCTGAAGCAAGGCTCTGTTCTAGAAAGGTGTAAGATGCCAGTGTAGATGTGACCGTAGAAGAGAGTTCTGTGTTTGTCCTCTGGAGCTGAAAGCGCTCTTCCTCTGCCTGGTTCAGCTGCTCCCTCAGCACAGACAACTCTGAAAGCACATTACAACTGAAGCAGCTGTTCTAGAGCAGAGGAACCCACGACCTAAAGGCAATCACCTGACGTCAGGATGGTCTGCTGCGTGTTCAAGTCTGAAATCTGTTGCCTGGCATCTTCCAAACTTGACTTCACAAGTTCAAGTTCATTTTTCATCTAGTATTTTGCAGAAACAGAAAATAAAGAAGAGTTGAAAGCAGGGTTACATATCTTTCAGGGATAAACGATTCGATCTGCATTAGAATTGATTAGATTAATTGAAAGAAGAATTAATATCCATCAGGTATTAATAAAATAGGCACATTCTTTGACTTATTACTATTACTAACAAAAATATGCAAAAGAACACATATTCTCAAGCAGCAGCTTTATGGCAAAAATCACATCAATGTATTGGAACCACAAAATAAAGTCACAACAAAACTACAATACTTCAGCCTGAGCACCAAAAAACGCTAGAAATGCACATTAGCCTGAACACAATGTTTGACATCAGGAATGTGCCAAAATTCAACTTGAGCAGAAAGTTTTAACCTATGGATATTACACCTGCTCCCAAACTGAGGAGAAATGTGTATACGAGTAAAGCCCATTTTAGCAGTGAAGGCTGCAGATAGAGCTGTGCAATTCATTTCATTTTCAATTTCAATTATGATTTGAGTCTCAACGATCACAAAAATGGCAAGGAAATCGAGGAAAAACTATTTTTGTGAACCTTTTGGCCTGCCATAGCATTCTGAAGAGCACAAGCAATTCAAGGTATAGCGATTCATCAATCGATTTCAAGGTACAGTGGTACCCCGAGATACGAATGCTTCGAGTTAAGAAAGGTCTCGCGGGAAATTTTTTGCTTCGAGATACGAAGAAAATTTAGAGATACAAACAATAATAAACATTTCCTCTCTATTTTCCACTTGTTTGTCTGACGTCGTGCTGCGCTTCCTCGTCCTTGCGCTCCTTTCTCCTTTTGAAGTGTGCTTTAAGGGGCGTTTTACATGTAAAACTTGCCTCGAGATATGAAATGTTCGACATACGAACATCTCCCTCGAATCTCGGGGTACCACTGTACAGTATAGCGATATTAAGGGCTGGGCGATATACATTTGCTTCAGAAAACATGGTCACTTGTGTAATGACGTAGTTCAAAGACACGCCGCCAATTGTCTCAGCTTCAAATTGAGTGCCCGTAAAACAAATGTAAATGAAGAACTTTTCAAAAGTGAGAATCATGCAAATTAAATCATTGACAAGAGAGGAAAGACATTCAATGGTGTGGATTTTAAGGTTCAACAAGCTTCAGATTTGCAAAATGTGCAGAAGAAATGGTGCTGACAAACAGCAGGAACAGTGCAAACAGTGCGGACAAGAGAGTGAGAGAGCTCATTTTGGATAGCATTACTAATGCAGCATTTTAAGAAACCTTATTCTGTTAATAAATGGTTTTAGCAAGTATTTTGTCTCACCTCGCAGTAGCAATATGATGGGTCTATTTTGTCTGGTGGAAGAATTCGCGCAGCCAGCAGTGGCGGCCACCTGACCGTCGTGGTTTCCCCGAAAAGTGTTCATAAAACTGATAGAAGCGCAGCCGGCAAAGCGGTAATATAATTTCTATGATGCTAATAGCTCGTCCTGTTTGTGGAAACTGAGGCTGAGTTTCAGAATGAAGCTAAAGCTAATTCATGTCTCAGTGCCTTCAATCAGAAGCAGATTTTCTGTTCTGAAGAAACAGAAGATTCAATAGAAAAGATCATTTTCCATTATGTTTAATTAATTTTGCAGTTTATTGTTATTTTTTGAGTTATTCCATGTAACCTGTAGTTTAGTAAAATTGCTTGAATTTTTACTAAGTGGATGTTTAGTAAATCTGTGTGATTCAGAAGCAGGTTTAGATGAAGAACATAAAGAAACATCTAACCAGCTCTCGCTCTTCCACCGCTCGGTCTCTCAGTGCCAGATGCTCCTTGCAGTGATCAAAGGCAGTGGCAGTCCTCTGAAGGAGATCTTGAAGCACTGGTTTTGTTCTCTGAATCAGCTTCTGAGCCTTTCTCAGCTGCACACAGAACATAGGGCATGGTTCTGCATATATTCACAACTTAAAGGATATGGGGAGAACGTGATGCCTTACCTCTTCTAACAAACTTGCATTATCTTCCTGATTCTTTTTTAAGTGAACACTTGCTGCACTGATTGACTCCGCGTATGAATTGCTCAGGTCAACCTTAGGTCACAGAATGCGTGAGAGTTTAAATGCAAAGCATCACTTCCAGATGGTGTTTGTTTAAAATCTCAAACATCTCAGATGAACACATCACAGATGACTGAGCTCACAGTCAACAGGTAAGAGAGTTTGCATGGAACCTATGAGCTTGTTTAAAATTAGCACATTAATTAGCAGACCAGAGTTGGGTAGGCCAGTGAGAGAGCTGCCATCAGTTGTTGGTAGGATCCAGTAGCGCGCTCCAGTTCTGCGACCTGAGCAACACTTAAATTCCTCAGCTGCTGCGTCACACTAAAGGCCTACACAGACACAGTAAAAATGGATAAGTCTAGGGTTAAAAAAAGAAAAGCCATTAAAGGGTCTTCTCACAGCTTTCTTCTCTTCTAGTGCTTCCTCCATAAGCAGCCTCATGGAGTTCACCTTCTGCTCCATCTTTAGAAGAATTTCCTTGTACCTCCATAAAACAGACTTCATCTGACAGACCTTCAAATCAGACAAAGGAAGAAGTGATGCTTATAGCTCTTCTGAGATAGAGTGGTACCTCGGGATATGAATGCTTCAAGTTACGTAAAATCCAAGATACGAAAGGTCTCCCTGGAAATATTCTGCTTGGAAATATGAAAAAAAATTCCAAGACACACACAAAAAAACAAACACATTTTCTCTCCTATCTGTTTGTTATTCGAGACACGAACGCCACTCTAGAATGAATTAATGTTGTATCTCGAGGTACCACTGTACAGGTGAACAGCACTACAAATCCATCATTAACCTGTCCAGATAAAGCTTCCTGATCAACCGTAACAGTTTCTCCAATTTGTCTCATCTTGATGATCATGTCCTCTGTACTTGACTTAAAGGAGCCCTGTAGAAATGCAAACATGTTTACAAAGAGGGTACAATGTAAAAACAAAACACAAATTACAGCTTTCAAAAGTGATCCAAGTAGCTCTCACCATCCAGCTCCTCACTGCTTGAACGCTGTTATGAAGACTGCTATAAAACCCTTGATCCTGCTCAAGACTCCCGATTCCCTCAAGGGCGATCTTATACAAATCTCTGTAAGTCCCATTCTGGCAAATAACAATACAACTGTAATAAATCAAGCAAGTATAGACATTTCACAGAAAACAAATTATATACATAAAATTCTATTTATAAGACCAGATACAGAAATCCAAGCGCGACTCCAAGTTAAGTTACCTCCTCCTGCAACGGTGCAAAAAGGTTCGGTACGAACCTTGGCTTTTAACCACAGTTTTCAGTTGCGTTCTGATGGCTTAGCAAATTGGTATTTTTAAAATATTCTTTGTATAGATCAGATTACAAGATTTTTTTTTTAAATCAGCATTTCAAACAATTTGTTTATTTTGCCCGTGAGATATACCACCCTAACTATAGCGTACAAATTGAACCGAGGACGGTATTGTGACATTCTTAGATTTTATAAGGTTCCTTTGATTTCTCATTAAAAGTTTATTGCTGTTTGTTGTGCTTTTTTGACATAATGAAGCTCTTAGATGAGCTTCACAAAGTAAAAAAACCTCTCATCTCCAAATAACACCACCACGCGTATTGTTTTGAATTGCATATATTGTTTAACATTGGTTAAATGTTATGAGGTCATAAAAAAAAAAAAAATCAAAAACAAAAACACTGGTCACTCATTCAAAACAGAATTCTAATGATTAATAAATGATAAGAGTGAAAAGGCCCTTAATTTCACAAAAAAACTATTTTAACTTTATAAGACTCTTTGTAACATATACGTCTGTGTAAAAATTGCATTGGAATTATTTCTGAGCGCTGCATTGTAGTTAGTGTAGCTTTAGACCGAAAGTTCAAACCTGTCTGAGTTCCGTGTGTTCTGTTTGGATGAGCTTGTCTCTCAAATCAGACGGTGAAGTTTCTTTGCCTGGATTATGAACCCGAGCAGAAGTGAGCTGCTGGGAGAGAACCTCCACCATTACAAGCGTAGAAGTCAACCTCTGCTCCAGCTCTGATCTGGACAGATGCCCCAGGTTTCCAGGAGGAAGACTGATAACAAGGGAGTCAATGCTGACAATGAACATACCACAAACATGAACTATTCAAACGATGCATTAAACATACCTCCAGAGCAGAGAGTCAGTTGAAGTGCTAGCATCAGAAACATCTGCCTCTTTCAAAATCTCAATTGCTGCAGAAGTATTCATACTCCGTTCCATCCTTTCAACCGGGGAGCTCAAAACAAGCTCACTACGCACAGAAACTGCTGAAGTGCCCACTAAAGCATTGTGCTTATTTACTGGCTCTGGTGTAGGAACAGCCACTTTTCTTGAGGCAGCCATCAACAGCTCTGCCATCTGTCGGAGTTGATCTTGTAGAGGCCTGCTATCAAAACCTTGATGTCCATTCAAAACGTTCTTTTCATCAGCACAAGCCATTTTAGGTTGCAAATGCTCCTTGTTTTCTGAAACTACAGGTGTGCTGAAAGCATTGGTCAGGGACGTGGAGTTTAAGAGTGGAGGTGGAATGGGACTCTCTGGAAGCTCAGGCCATAGGTGGCTAATAGTGATCTCGGATGCAGAGCCACGTAGAACACTCCTGCTTAGAGTGGGCGTCTTTAGAATACAAGACCCAGTTAATCCAATAGCACTCGGAGCGTCCTGAACTGCAACAGCTTCATTTGATGCACATAACTGCATTTCTTTGATTTCTAGTTGGATATCTGAATCCAGTGTCTTCTTTTCGCATTTGCTGGTTTCGAGGTCAACATTTCGCAAACAGACACTCGGTAGAAACAACAAATTATGCTTTTCTGTGTGCTGATCAGCCATGGTTGAAGAAAGATTCTTTGGCTCTTCAATTTTGCCTTTACAATAACGCTCCCGTTGAGCTTTATTTACATCTTGTGACAATAAGAAATGTTGGTTTGACTCCAGATTGCAAACCTTTTCGGTTTGTTCCACAGCGTAGCATGTGGCAAACACATCATTGGTCGTAGTTCTGAGTGGTTCATTCACATTGCCAAGACCTGTAGAGGAGCCAAATGACTTGTAAAAAACATCAGGTTCAACGTAAGATGTATTTTGGGGTTGCAACATCTCATGTTCATGTCCTGGTGTCAAACTAGCAAACCCTCCACCATCAATGTCATTTAAATAAGTACGATTTTGTTCCTCTGCAAGATTCTCCTTGAGAATTACCATTTCTGATACCTTGGAAAGAACATCAATTTCAATTCCAGGACAATGCTGGTTTTTCAACAAAAAGCCACGAGAACCTTCAGAAAGATCAGAGGGTTTGTGAGTACCAACAGTGTTTTCATCAGTTGAGCAAGAGAAGCCATTGGAATCCACTGTACCAGGGGTGAAACTTTCTTCACTTAGAGGCTTGTGATTTGTCACACAGTAAGAGTGTCCTAAAGGTTGAGGGTATACTGATACAGCCTCTGTGTCCACGTTAGTCACGACCATCGTTTCACACAATGAGTGACCTCCCAATGCTAGTTCCTTTAGAATTATAGATTCATCAGAGATTGCACAGTTATCTGAAACTAGAATCTCTCCACCTAGGCTCAATGAAGATTTCAATGCAACGGTTCCCCCCTCTGAAGAGGAAAGTTCATTCCCCAGGTACAAAATGGGTGAGGCATCAGAACCCGAGGATCTGCTTGTGCAGGAGTATGGGTGATCAGAATTATTTTCATTGTTCTGATTCTCTTCTGAATGTTCGGTTTCATCAGGTTCTTGAGAAAGACACTGAAGAAAGATATTATCCTCCAGTGCCAGGCGACTGATAAGAATGGATGCATCTGATAGAAAAGGATCATCTTCGATTACTACTTCTCCTTCGAGACTTGGAAATGATTGTATTATGACATCTTCATCAGTTGTGTCCAGAATTTGCAATTCATTGCAAATATCTGTTGAGTGGTCTTTTGACTCCCCAAAGACATTCTTCTGCTGTCAAAGAACAAAGTCAAAGCACCAGGATATTTAGTCAACTAAGGTAGAAATCCATACTAGATCTACATACATACATACATACTGACAGTACACTTTATTAGGTACACTGTCTAACTGCTCTTTAAGGTAAATTTAAAATCAGCCAGTCACATGGCAGAAACTCAATGCATTAGGCAGGTAGACATAATTCAGAAAGTGAAAGAAAGGCGATTTAAGTGACTGACTGACTGGCATGCTTGTTGGTTTTCATGCACAAACATTTCTAGGGTTTGCAGAGAATGGTCCAAAAAAGCAGCAGTTCTGTGGGCACAAATGCCTTGTTTTATTTATTTTTTTCAAATGGCTTGTTGATGCAAGAGGAAAATTGCCAGACTAGATCGAGCGGATTTAAAAAAAAAAAAAAAACTCAAATATGCAGAAAAGTAGATCTGAACAAGCAACGCGTTGAACCGTTTGCCCATTAAAGCAGCAGAAGAGCACACTGTATGCCACTCCTGTCAGCTAAGGACAGGAAACTGGTCTGATGAGACTAGATATCTGCTAGTATCGACATGGAGAGCAAAGGGTCATTGATTACAAGGACAAAATAATGTATAGAGATTTACTAGTCATTTTGTTTTTGTTGTTTTGCTTAATAGGTTTACACACAATAAAAAAAACAATTAGTTATTTAATTGACAACCATTTGTTGTGTAATTGTTGATTGTAATTGTATGGTTAAAGTGCATTGGAAGAGTGGATGGATTAACAAATCTGCCGATGGTCACATCCGGGTCATGAGATAAGACAGTAAAGAATTAACTCGTAACCCCGGTATTGCACAAAACACTTAAAATCGGTTAATAATGTCGAAACACCATTAGAAGGAGTAAACACATTCCTGATTTCAAACACCTACAATATTTTGCATGAATTAGATCCAAACTTTCACAGGCACTTATTTACAGGCCTTCATTATTTCGCAAAGTGATGAGACTTACACAGAACTCTCCAATGTACTTTGGACTTTATTTGTCCCTTTCCAGCCAGGGTGTTACAAATAAAACTCCAATTCTCATTTGAACAATTTCATGCTATTCTATTTGAATTGTGACTGGTGCCAATTTACGCACTACATTACCTGTAATTCCTGGACTATGAGTCCCAAAGGGGGAGTGGCAAAGCATGACTGTAGGAGGAACGGGAGTAAACCATAGACTAAATTAGGGCTGAAACGATTAGTCGACATTGTGGACAATAAAAAAATTGTTGACAAATATTTGTGTTGAGTAATTGTTTGATGTCATGTGACCTAATGTAAGGGTCACGTGTCGCGATTTGAGCTCTACGGCGCTGTAGCACTAGAGTGTGATGCAGCCCTCCCGAATGCTACTGCGGTAGAAGAAAACTCAGCGCGAATTATGATGGAGTGCAAACGAATCCGAACGAGTAAGGTTTGGAAAAGTTTTATTAAACTTAACCAAAAATGCTGTTGTGTGCAATACATGCGAGGCAGAACTTGCTTTTCACGGGAGCACAACCTGCATGTTGGAGCACTTAAAAGGAAGCATCACGTGATTGCACAGACTAAACCAATGAGAGTTCAAATAAAATGTTTACTCGTGAAGACGTTTTGATTTTTATTTTGCTTATATGCCGCGTAGATGTCAAATTTACTTGTAACACATTGTTCAACTATAAATATTGTTTAAAAAGTTTAAAAGAATGCAATCGCTTAAAGCAAGTTGCTTACAACAGTGAATATTGTAATATTTTATGAATGTACAGCATTATACAAACTTTAGATGGTTATATTTTATTTGCGTATTCATTAGAATAATTACCATTTACCGTAAAAATAAGGATAAACATTGTTTATAAATCGTAAAAATCGTTGATATAAAATAAAAAGTTAAATAGATCCATTTACATTATGGAAAAAAAAACTTGTCCCACAATGGGGAATGTTCATTTTAATAGCTTTAAGAGTCAAAAATAGAAATAAAATGAGACACACACCAAAGCATTTCTTTCTAACACCATTCATTATCTCATGCTGATTCTAAACTTCTCTTTATTTGTTTCTTACATTTTGAAATGTTGACAGATTTTTTAAGAATTATTAGATTATCATCCTCCAAATATCTAGTTTCATAACTGTGTATTTCCCTGGGATATTACTTTTGATTAACTAAAACCAACAATTATTAATGCTGCTGTCAAAATATGTTCACATTCATCTTTCTTTTTGTCTGTAATGCAGCTGATTATTTATTTTTTTCTATTGAATTAGAACAAAACATGTAAACAATGCTTAGAGAGCATTTGTGTGTAATTTGAGTGAAACTGAATCAGAAAACTTAAAGAGAATGACATGTTTAGTTGTCTCAAAGTTCATTAAAACAACTATTTCAAAAGCTGAAGTGATTTTCTTATTTTATTTATTAGTTAGAATATTTGTATCTCATTATTTTAACTAGTTGAAAAAGCAGAATAATCGCTCAAAGGCTACTGATTAATCATTGAAATAATCAATGACTAATCGATTAATCTGTCTAATTATCGATAGATTAATCGATTACCAAATTAATTGTTTGTTGCAGGCCTAGACTAAATAAATATGGACTGCGTGCCACCACCTCTGCCATTGGGGTAATATGAAGCCACGGCGGAGCGGTTATGGAAGTTACTATTGAGTGGCTCACATACAACTTCCTAATAAGGATTGAACCATCATGGTTTCAGAGCTCCGCCGCAAGTCATGTGCCCCTGTCACATGCATATTTTGTAATTATAAACACGAATTTGAGAACAACTTCTTTGAATATGCTCATTGGCGGCATACAAGATCTATCTCACAACTTGATAATAGCGATAAATCAAATCTGCTCTGTGTAACTGTCAATCCCGCCTAGTTTTTTTTAGGGGAAAATTGAGGCACACGAAAAAAACTTGCACCGATAACTTTCAAAAGTCATTAAAACTATTTGTGTAAATAGCATACTTTCTGATTAAATAATTTTTAAAGTATAACATTTAATAATGTTTAAAGTAATTTTCCCCATAGACCTGTATTGGGTGGTAATCACTATGGAGGCACTCGCCCACACACTTGGGGTAAATCTGCATATTATTGCCCCTTTAAATAAAAACAGTACCTGTGTCTCAATCCAGGTTTTAGAAGCCTTCTTTAGAAGAAGCTTTGGAGGATTCCCCGATGGCTGCATAAACCCTTGGTAAACGGGACGGACTAGCCTCTTCTTCTTCTGTTGTTTTTTTGGCAGTTGCTTTTGGTGCATTAGTGCCACAAGCTGGATCAGTAATTTGGATACCAAAATGAATGAATGAAACGTAATAGTAATATTTTTCTTTAACCGATTCTAATTTTGATGGCTTCGAGAAATGTTAAAATCACTACGTTTTTACACTGCTTAATATATTTACTAGTTTTAGGGTTTATTTTTAATTCTTCTGTTACTTTATTAGGGGCCAAGTAGCAAAGCTGCGAAGGCACCTATTGTGTTTGTTCCATTTCTTCCTATTATTATTCTTCCGTCGCGAAGTCAATGGCAGCCCTATGAACCGTTTGCGGGAAAGTTATGAAATTTGACCCACTTACTGCCAGGCCTCTGACCTACAAGCTGACCAAATTTGAAGTCTCCAAACCAAACCGTCAAGCGCCACCAATAGGCCAAAGCTACACCCACGTTTACTTACTTTTGAACCGTAAGTTGTATAAACGAAATTTCACTTCCCACTGATTCCTTGGCTTAAGACGAAACCCTATGACGTCATTTTCCGCCATGAAAATTTTTCTGCCATTTTGAATTTTATGAAAAACCTACTTTTGCTAGCTCCTCCGTGGCCGTTTGTCCAAACTTCACGAAATTCGCTCCATATCATCTACTGACTATGCCAAACAAAATTTATTTCTTGGATTTTTGAATCGTCAAACCGTTATCGAATTATTGGTGAATTATCCTTACGCAAAAATGATTGTAAGGCTATAACTTCGCAACACTTTAGCCTATGTACACCAAACTTTGTCTATGTTATAACACCTATGATCTGAGGCTGCATGCAGTGTTTCGTCGCTCTGCCCCCTAGTGGTACAGAGATATAAAAATTGGCATTTCGGCCTGTATGTCCCAAACTTCATAAAATTGGTATCAGCGCGTTTGGAGCATCAAGCCGAGTCGAACCATGTCCATTTTTACTGTGTCGGCCATTTTGAATTATGCAAAAAAATGCTGTGTTTCAAACACGCTTTACTTTAAAATTCTGAAAGTAGTTGTGCATGTTTGACACCATGCCCTGAAGGGACTCAAAAATTTTTTACACCAGCACCACCTTGTGATCAAAAGATATAAACGATTTTAGAAAAATGCTAATAACTTTTGCTAGCTTTAGCCTATTGTCAAAAATCTCATCCAGTTTTGTTCCTTCGGTTGAGCTGAAAACATAGATATAAAATTTACCATAATTGATTAAATTTCCTGTCTGCCATGTTGAATTGGCTGAAAACCTTACTTTTTCTAAATCCACCCAGACCGTTTGACCGATTCTCACCAAATTTGAATCGGAACATCCTTAGACCTTGCTGGCAAAAAGTTATTCGTAGCGTGTGGATTGCTTTTGCCGTTTTCGATAAAAGCCATGACGATTGTGATGCCGTCGGGTCAAGTGGTTTCCGAAGCTCTATCTCTGCAATTGTTTGCCATATTGACACCAAATTTGTTGTAAGTCATCAGTACCAAAGGCTGACCCCAAAACAAAAGTTGAGTGCCACCTAATGGTCAAAATTCATAAAATTTTAAATAGCGCTTAATTTAACTTGTTTTTTATGCTAGCAGGCCTTGGGGTGATTTCATGTCTTTGGTTTACATTTTGATGGTACTTCTGCTCACGTTTTGCCTACTGGATGCTTGGCCCCGCATTACTGCCTGCAGTTATATTTTGTTTTGTTGTCTTTCCTTTGTCTTTGCTATTGATTGTATTAAAACATCGTCTATAGTTTCTTTTTAGCTGCATTGGTCATTTACCTGTGGGATGACTTCTTATTTTATGTTGTGTATAATTTAAACCAGTATGGCAGTCTAGCCTCATTCTGTTTTATATGTTTTATGAACTCTGTCTGCTTCTTATAATGACATGGACCAATATTTAGTTCACATTTAGGCTAGGTGTGTTACTGTTTTGTTACATGTCATGTTTTTGAAAAAAATTAATAATAATAAAATAAAATAATTATAATATGCCTATAACTTAATAGAATTTAGTAAATGTTAAACTGCAACTTAGATTTAAATACAAATTCAAGTGTGTTTTGTGTTGATTCTGTTGGGGGAAAAAAAGCATTTTGGGATATTCAAGGCCATGAAGGATGGTTACAATGCAACCTCCGCATTAACGCGAAATGATGATGCATTTGAAGAACCCATCGAGTTTGGCCTTAGCACACCGTTGTGACGTAAGTGGCCTTAAAATATGCACCCGAGAAGATGCACACTTCTGGACTGAGACACAGCTAGTGCCTACTTCCAGCAGGATAATACACATAAAACACAAATCATCTCAGACTAGCATCACAAACAATGTGGGTTCACTGTAATGTTCATCAAATCTCATTGCGCCATCAGATTTCAATCCAGTAGAGTACCTTTGGGATGTGGTGGAGCCAAAAATTAAAATCATGGATGTGTCTGATAAATCTGCAGCTACTGCATGATGCCATCATGTCAATATGGACAAAACTCTCAGAGGAATGTTTCCAGTACCTTGTTGAATCTATGCCACAAAGGATTAAGGAAGTTCTGAAGGCAAAATGAGGTTCAATCCAGTACTATCAATGTGTCCCTAAAATGTGGACGATAAGTGGAGTGAATTTATAGTGTATGTAATTAAAATGTGGATAAATAAAATGTTAAAAAAATTCTGTGACAGTAAGGCAGACAAACAATAGGTTCATACCTTTATTCTTGGATCTTTCTCATCAACGGATGCTTGTTTGAATGTCAGAGAAAGAGTCTCCTGTATATTTTGCACATCCTGGAGTGGGAATCTCTCAGGATTGGGCTAAAACACAAAGCTTTTTTTAATATATATCCAAATGCGTCACGGGGTCATGGTAAATAACTGTTTTTACATGCAACCAAACAGACTTCCATGGCCATACAATACTCACACTTGAGAAGCCACTGAGAGATGACATTTTTAAAGATAAAAGTCTGAAATCACAAAGAGAATTAATAGGTGTTACTTTATTATTGTTAAAGTCAAATGCTTTTTTTAAATAAAACGTTACAATGGTTTAGTTTTTTTAAGAATAAAAAAAAACAGTAAATAATTTGAGCTTAGGCTAACTTTACAAACGTGAACTTTTAGCATGCATTTTATTGTTAAGTGTAGAAACGTGTTACTTTTAAATATTATTTTCCTCAAAGTGATTATTTGCGTAGTTTGTAATAGTATTCTCCTTATAATTGACGTTCTTCTGTTTCGTGAACAAGTTAACGTTTGATTTGTCAGCGCTAGCTGGTGTCAAAATAGTTTATACAATCACATGCTCTTAATATAATGTCAATGTTAATCAAACAACGTTACATTATATAGCTTTAAAAAAATATTAAGCTCTTACGAATTTAACTAAATAAAAGTCGCCTAACCTCTTTATGTTTATGTATTTTAATAATAAATGACCTTCTTACCTCTACGTCTCATACGGAGATAAATGAATATGTTTATTTTGAAGACCTGTAGAAAGCGCTACGATCTAAACCGCCACCGACTCGTTCAAAATAAATCTCACAAGCACCTGATTGGTTCTTCAATATCTTCTTCTGGTGTTTTGTCAATACAACGGTAAGGTGTATATCCGCCACCTACTGTACTGGAGTGTGAACTGTTCTGTTCGTGGCTTCAAAGCTACAATGTACACCCAAATGAGGTGGTAGCATTTAACCTTGCTAACCCTAAACTTAAACTTTAAACCTAACCCTAACGTGTTTTTTGAGTCACGCTGTCTTCAATTTGTTTAAAATGACAGTTGACTCCTCGTGTTATTCCGTGTGATTTTGAGAGGATCATGTATCACAGGGCGGATCGAAAGACCAAAAAGAGGGAGTTGACCAATAAGGGGGGACGGGGCGGTCTTATTGAACTGCAATTCCTCCACAAGCCGCTAGAGACTGACTCTAGAAGGAGCAAGGTTTTCATTCACTCCAATCTTAAAATTTCCATCTTTGAAGCTGAAAAACTCATATTTCTGCTCCTGGTTCCACTATGGTTTGTTCATTTAAATGTCTAGATTAAACCTAGATTTCAACACTCTGAGAGAAACAAATAAAAAAATGGTAGGTTTAAGATTTATTAAGCCTTAAAGCTGCATAATTTAAGGGCGCGGTTTCCTTTGGGACATATGATTGTCAGTTCTTTCAGCCCGTAACATCCACGGCGCCATCCTCTGTCATTTATTCCAGTAGGGGTGGAATTGCATTTTGATATCGATCCGATACCATATAAATACAGGGCCAGTATCACCGATATTGATACCGATACTGATACTTTTACTTTAAAAAGCATGGACTTGAATATAAATGTAAGTTTTCTGTTGGGGAAGAAGAGTGTGTCATGATTTATTTGTGTGTCATGATACGTTGAATGCTCTCAAAGCAGCTTTATTTAAAAATATATGTTAAAACCCACTTAAAAAACACTTTTAACCCCCCCAAAAAAATAATTGTTTTTTTTTTCAGTCTGGGGTTTGTGTTCAGAAACAATAATATAAAATAAAAAAAAAAAAACTTTTCTCTTTAAGCACTTCTTCAATGACGTTTTCTATTACTAGGCAACTAAATTTTTTTTTTTCAGTTTTTGTTCACTGTTTTGTTCAAAATAACCCTTTCATTAGACACTAAACATTGCCTTATTTTATGAACAAAGTGCAAACAATTGCTTGTACATAATGAGGTAAATAAAATGTAAATAAATAAACAAAAGCACAAATTACAATTAACTAGAACCTTCAGTCTTTGGCTGTAAATCCCCAAAGCCCCCCTACATCCAAATAAATATTCCCTCCAGCCCTCTTTTAAACTTTGACATCCTGTTAAGATTTAGAGGTTTTTGTTCAGGAACAGTGTTTTGTGGCACTTCTTCTTTAGTTTACAAATCGTCAAGAAAATCTTCGAGAAAATCTTTTAGCGGGTACAGATGATGCAATGACTCCTAGATGTTTCTTGCCAATCTTGCTAAGAGACGGGAACCATCAAAGTAGTGGGTCTTGATGCTGTGGAATTGGCTTCTCTTCTGAGTACCGCCGCATTTCAATTAAGACATCAGTGCCAGTTGTGTGATGTATCATTGACTGAATTTCAGTGATGAATCAACTTTTCACAAATTCAACGTTTGCCATGTGACAAAATCCCAACCTGCTTTAACCAGCGGCAACCATATTGGCACCATTGTCTGTTATTACAGCCTGGATTTTGTCTATTATGCCCCATTCATCAGTGATTATTTTTAATTCAGCGCAATTGTTGTCAGCGGTGTGTTGTCCTGAAAAATTACAGGTTTCTAGGGCATAGGCTTGCACTTGCCAGTTCCTGTCAATAATATGGCATTAAACATGTTAATAAGCCTCTGTGGCTCTTGGTGTCTGTTGTAAGTACAGCACTCTTTGCAGCATCTAGAGATTGTTTCACTTTTGAACGGCTCTCTTCATACCTTGCTGGTATTTTCCCTTCCAGTTAATTTTTCCTACTTGGAATCCTGTAACCTGGACCAAGTGTCCTGACAAAACTTCTAAAACCCCCATCTTCGACAACAGAAAGAGGTGACAGGTCCTTTTCAATAATTTTAGCAAGGCGCTTTGTAATTTCAATAGCTCTTGGGGAATGGCCTAAGTAAAATAGAAAATATAATTAAGTATAGCCTAAAGCATATCTTACCTATGTAGCCAAAATATAACTCCTATAGTGTACCTATTGTGTAACTCACAATTAACAGAAAAGTGACATTCAGACATTTTCATATTATATTTTATGGTATACTGTGATTACCAGAATTATTAGAACGCATGTATTCTCACCAGCTAAAACATGTTTTTTAAGTCAGTTATTTCTATATTTTACTGTAGTGTGTCAGTAGGAAATATCCTTCTTACAAAAAGGCTGCAGGGCTACCCACTGTGCAACGGTGAGCGCTTCAAAATTACATTTACCACAGATTTTCAAACCGAAATGTCAACTGTGATGAAAAACCTTTTAGAAAAGGCTTAAAAGCCTGTCAGTTAATACATATTTAGAATGTCATGACTCATGTTACAGTTGTGTCCCTCCCAACTTCTGAAAAAAAAAATTGTCTAAATGCAAGTAATTTAATGAGTAATTAAGTCTAACAAACACAAACCCTTTGGTCCTTCTGCCCCTGCCTCACAAGAGGCTCGTGTAGCCACTGAATATGGGGCACATAAAATACTGCTGCTGCTCTTTCATTATTTTTATCCTTTGCTCCGTATACATTATTATTTCTTCAATATATTTGTGGTTTATGTATTTTCTACTAATTCCCCTTCCTCTATTTTAACCATTTTTTAAAACAATAGAAATAGTTTATTATATACGTTAATAAGATTAACAGAAGTGTACATTACATTCACCATCGCATGACGCCTTCATTTCACACTCACAAATATATTGGTTTCGTTAAAACCACTATGATAAAAACACCTACCTACTGACATACAAATAGTTACTTGCCTAAAGTAGATAAAATATTTGTTTTTAATCTTGTGTTATTCGACTTTCGAAAGCACATTAAACAAGATGGGGATATACTACAAAGGTTGAAGTTAAACCTTGTGAAAGCCCGTAGTTGGCCAACAAGTTTTCACGAACACGTGGTCCAGGTTCAGATAGAAGTCGGAGTCGTTGACGGAATAAATAACAGATTTATATTCTTATCTGTTTGATTACTTGTTGACTTTACGACATGTCGACACAAGCATGTTGTTGTGCTGAACAGGTCAGAAAACTAACACAGCAGACCTCAGTAATGAGAAGAGAGATCAAAAATCTCAGGTAGGAACAAAAACAACCCTGGGTTTCATGTTCGACTCATACTTTTTCACTTGTGTGTAACCTGCCATTCATTGAATTGTCTGTTGTGTAAACAGAATGCAGATAGATGGATTCAAACGAGCTCACAGGAATCAGATGTCAACTCTTCACTCCTTACTGGCAAACTGTAAGAAACGCGAGGACGGGGAACAGCCATTGAACAAGGGCCCCAGGGAAATTAACCAATTAGAGCAAGGTAAACACTAGCCCACCTTTAAATGCAGCAGATATTAATCCGACCAGATCATCCCATTAAAACCCTTTACTTTACTGAATGTGTTCAGTTGTATTAAATTGTTACAGGACAAATTATTTTGAATGTCAGTAATTGATAATGGGACGCAAAATTAAATCCAAGTTTTTCTCAATACTGTGATTCCGTTTTTACCATTAACTATAAAAAAGATGGACGACGTCACACCATCTACAGTCATTGGGGTCAAACAAGGCCATTTCAGAGCTGGTGAAGAGGCTGCCATTGACGGCTGCACATGCAAGCTCAAGAGGCTTCCTGTTAAAACCTTGGTGGTTTTAGAGCTCCGCCTTGAGACAGGCTCACACACACACACACACACACACACACGCACACACGCCCCTCTCACACGCAGTCTGTTACACAATTTACTTCATCATTTAAGAGAAGAAGTTGAAAGCGACTTCTCTGAAGCGTAAATGACCTTTCTCACAACGTGAACACTGCGGTAAATCAGCTCTGTTCTGTGTTGCTGTCAATCATTGCTGTCAATCACATGGTCACGCCTAGTTTTTTCATTGAAAATTGAACCACCCTGAACCACACAAAATAATCTTAAGCCAAGAAAAAAAACTATTTAAGTTTGTTCACTGTATAGTTAACTTTCGAAAATCATTAAAACTGTTTGTGTAAATGCCGTACTTTTTGAGTCAACAATAATTTTTAAAGTTCAGCTTTTTCCCATAGACTTCTATTGGATGGTAATCATTCTGCAGTCAGCACCATGGGGGTGCTCGCTGCGGTTTGGCTTCACTCCGCCGGCCATGTGAAACACACTTGATTTCCTCAGAAAGAAGGCTTTTAATGATTTTTGTAATGTACTCTATACAGTGTACAAACATAAAAAAAATTCTTGGCTCAAGTTTATTTTCATGTGGGTCACAATGGTTCAATTTTCTCCTAAAAAAACTAGGACGAACCATGTGATTGAGAGCTACACAGAACAGAGCAAACTTATCGCTGTCGTCACGTCATGATCATTTACGCTGCCAACGATGAAATTCAGAGGAGTTGCTATCAAAGTCTTCTTTAAAATTTCCAATAACTTGTGTATATATAAGTTGACTGCGTGTAAGAGTGTGTGAGCCAGACTCGAGACAAAGCTCTGAAACCACAACGCTTCCATCCTTAACAGGAATTCATCAATGGCAGCCTCCTCTCCAGCTCGATAAAGGCTTCATATTAGCCCAATGGCAATAAGTTGTGTTATGTCATCTATATATATAGACAGAACAAGTTTAATATTCAGAGCTGCAGTCATCCAAAATCCTTCAACACAGCAAACTAAAACATTCTTTGGTGTGTTTGGTAAAACAACCTTTGGAGGCTGCCCACAAAAGGAGTGGTCCGTTCAAATCATGATCAGATAACACAAGACTGTAAATCAAGTAGCACCTACCTAATTCCACCAGCCTCCAACAAGAACAACACACATTGGCTGGTATTATGTTAAAAGAGTTTGTTTTTCTTAATAAGCAATTCTCTGTAAATCACAGTCATTAACTGATGAATCTTAAATACCAAATACAAAGTTAAACTTTTGGCTGTTGTTAAATAGTTAAGCTTACAACGGATGGTAAATTTGTAATCCTACTATATATATATATATATATATATATATATATATATATATATATATATATATATATATATACAAAGTAACGGTTCACGGTATGTATTGAACCGTTTCGGTACGGCCTGTTCGGTTCGGGACACTTGCGTACCGTTTCGGTATTCGGTATTTGTATTAAATAATATAAATGTATTATTAGCGCGATATTAAGCGCAGCGGAACCATGTTCCTAGGCGAGTTTCCGCACGGACGCTATTGAGGGACGTGCAGCTGTACTGTGCGACACTCAATAGCGTCCGTGCGGAAAATCGCCTTTGGCTTCCCTGTTAAAATACATAACGGGATAGACGAGTGGATAAATTTAAAGTTGTATGCCGACATTGTTCCACGGAGATCGGGCAGGCAACACATCTAACATTTTCTACTGCTGGAGATATTGTCACTGCAACCAGATCTGTGCTCTCTTCAGAAAATGTGGATAGGTTAATCTTTTTAGCCTAAAACTTGAATAGTTAGTTTTGTTGATATACAAGCTGAAGCTGTTGCTAGTGTTAAAAGTTTTCAGGTCCTAACTAGTTGCAGTATTTAATTTTTTATTTAATAAAATGTGTTTTTCTTTATAAAGAGTGCAATTTATTTAAAATATCACCCAAATGTGTCACTTTTATTTATTTTATGCAAGAATTCTATTGTGTATTGGCAGCTTTTCAAAATAAAGATTATGTAAGTTCTTATTGTTTTGTACCGAACCGAATGAACCGAACCGAGCTCTCCAAGACACTGTACCGAACCGAATACAATTTTAGCGTACCGTTACACCCCTAATATATATAGATTTTTATACTATGGTTTTTACTGTTTCAGGGAAAATTCAGACAGTTCCCATTGGATACATTCGTTCATGTTTCTTGGTCAAAAATGGTACTCCTCGGCAGCCTGTTGTATGCAGTTCTTCACGGGCCAGCTTGAAGATCGAAGGGTCTGTTTTCAATAATCCCGAACATTCTTTATCTGGACTGGAACATTACTCTCATATCTGGTATGTAGCAAATGTCATTTTTGTGCAGACCATGTTTCACAGTAGTACAGAGAGTGTGCATTGATCACCTGGCCACGTCCTACTAAACGTAGGCAAAACAAGCCATTAAACCCTGCATTTATGGACAAGTGCAGAACTTGAACTTATTCTAATAATTATACGCTTAAGTAAAAAACAGAAATTGACCTGACAGTGACCCCAACACCTTTCAAGCTTTCTGTCAACATTTGGTCTTTAAATGGATTTCATGACATTTACACTTCCATAATTTCAACGAAAAAAATACACAAAACAGTTTACAGGTGAACAAAGCATATACTGTAAAAAATATGGATGATGTGACATTGCTTACTGCCATTTGGTTATTATGAGGCAACCGCCAAGCTTGCCTGTGTGCTGCCATGACAGGGTGCACATGCGTACACGTGACTTCCTGATAAGGATGGATCCGTCATGGTTTAAGAGCTCTGCCTCGTGTCTGGCTCACACGTCTGCCTGTTGTATACAACTTTTTTTTTTTTTTTGTAATTATAAACAAGAATTTTGAGGACGACTTTTCTGATCGGATTTGATCGGATCTGAATTTTTCTGAATTTGATGCTAACCAACCAAACCAATTGCACAAAAGTGAGATCCCAGGTAATACCCAACAAACATTTCAACATCTTTTCGTTGTGATTTTTACACGTTCAGTCCCGGTGAAAAGATCCAGATGACGTGTTTTCTAGAAGTCCTTTTAATGTCGTTTCTGGACACGCATGTATGATACGCTTTATAAATGAAACCGTTTCTGGGTGTGTATGTAGGATTTTCTTTATAAATTAAATGATCATTTGATCAGCGTTGATGACAGCGGTGACAGCATTCTGTGTAACTGTGTTTTGTTTTTTTTAATAACTGACGGCAATAACAGATAACTTTCTTGCTTCTTGTCACCGATATTGATAAGTCATGGTAGGGCCAGGGTTGGAAGATGTCAAGCATCGATGATGTGCAATGTGAAAAATTGCGACAATTAGGGCTGGGCTATATATTAAAACATATATCGATATATTTTTAAACGAGATATGAAATTTGACCATATCGCATATATCGATATAGGCTGCGTAGTTCAAACTGCGCTGTGAGCAAACTGCTTTAACCCGGAGCTCTCAACACTACTTCGCGCGCCCCTGGCCACGCCCCTCCTCTTTCAGGCACAGAGCGGGGAGGGGCTGGACTCTGGAGCAGACAATCCGCCGGCACTCTTCAACAAACATGGAGGAAGCAACAACATCTGCTGAGCATGCGGAGAAATTAGTTGGTAAACAAAAAAGTAGCGGCTCAGTAATATGGAGATGGTTCGGATTCAAAGTTTCTGATGAGAAACAAAACCATGTCATATGTAGGGAGTGCCATAAAGAAGTTACAGCCAGGGGTGGAAGCACTACAAATCTTTTTCACCATCTAAAACAGTGGCACAAACTGCAGTATGAAGAGTGTGTGAAACTGCGCGCTGCCGAGGCCCCAGCTGCAAGCCAACCGCAACCCGCAAAAGCTCCAGCCCCGACACAAAGCTCCCTTCAAGCTTCATTTTCCCCCGGTGTACCGTTGTTGTGCCATATTTCGACTCCCCGGCAGATTCCGACTCCCCTCTTGCGTGAACGCGCATTCAATCACGTGATTACACAGACTAAGCCAATGAGAGTTCACATAAAATGTTTACTCGTGAAAAAGTTTTAATTTTTATTTTGCTTATATGCCGCGTAGATGTCAAATTTACTTGTAACACATTGTAAAACTATAAATATTGTTTAAAAAGTTTAAAAGAATGCAATCGCCTAAGTTGCTTACAGCATTAAATATTTTAATAATTTATGAATGTACAGCATTATACAAACTTTAGATTTTTATATTTTATTTGCGTATTCAAATATATTTATATTTTATTCCCAAAAACAAGGGAACAGCTGAGTATTGTTTCATCCGGCCAGTTTAAATAAAACTACTTGTGAAATGTCATATTTGGGTTTGACTGTGACTAAACAATTGCTCTCACTTTTTGATAAAAATATCGGGATATATATCGTATATCGATATTCAGCCTAAATATATCGGGATATGACTTTTGGTCCATATCGCCCAGCCCTAGCGACAATCACCAACTCAGATTTGTTAATAGACTCTACGTTACAGAGAGAATTACTGACTAATACATTGTGACTCAGCAATATTAGCGGTTATGCTAACCAACCCAGCATTGCACAAAACCCCTGTGGTTGGTAAATACCCAGCAAACATTTCAACATCTTTTTGATATGATTTCCACACGTTCAGAAATGTATTCACAAACTGAAGCCTCATGATTCCGTAATGGCGCTTGACAGCTTCTACCTGCCTTCAACACGTCCAGAAGTTTGAGATTTTCTGCGATAGTTTGCATCTTCCTCTGCTTTTTGCCTGCTAACTTTTTTCAGCCACGTTAAGTTACTCCTTGAGACACGTCAGCTATGGCCAATGACTCTTAATATGTGACATGAAAATACACAAATAAATACTGAACAGTTGTCTTTTCATTAATAAAAATGTATTGTAAATAACAAATCTGTTACAGCTATGTTTAAAGCAAATGATGTTCTTAGCCACACCTGCACTTTTAATTGTTTCACTCGTTTCTCTTTATCATATAAATAAATGGAAAACAAAAGAACAATGTGCTTTTCCAGAACATATTCATTCATTTTCCAACCCGTTTATTCCCTTTTTGAGGTCACGGGGGACCAGCGCACATTGGGCGAGAGGCAGGGGTACACCCTGGACAGTTCGCCAGTCCATCACAGGGCAACATTCACTCACACATTCACACCTAAGGGGAATTTAGATTATTTAATTAACCTAACCACAAGTTTTTGGGATTGTGGGGGAAACCGGAGTACTCGGAGGAGACCCACAGAAGCACGAGGAGAACATGGCAAATGTCTTTCAGGAAGGTCACTGCATGGGCTTGGATAGTGCACTTTAAGGTCATGTGTTGCACTTCTAGACCACAATCCCTCAGGCATTCAGAACACAATAAGCCACGAAAAGGTGAACTGCGATATAGCGACGGTTCACTGTACAATTGGACTTTTACAATTTTTTAAAATTTAAACACATACATTTACAAACTAAATGGCAACCACACATATGAAACATCGTACATACAGACACAAACTGAGCATACAAGAAAAAGCAAAAAACCTAAAAGAGGAGGAAAAATAACCAGGTCTAGGAGTCCAAGAACGTGATCTTCTGCAGTTTGTAAAAGATTTGCGGCGGTTTTCACAGCATCGGTGAAGTTTTGTATTTTGACTTGTATTGGAAATCATTCTGCGATTGCTACGGTTTGGCTTCACTCCGCCGGCCATGTGAGACAGTTGGTACAAACTCCATGACGCCTGGCCGCGCTTTAAAGTGGGACTGTCAGGGACATTCTGTTTGCATGTGGACACGTTTGTAAAAGCAATTTTTGTTAGAGCAGCTGTTAGCTAGCCAGACTTCTTGGCTCACATTCGCGTTCAGCTCTCTGATTGGTTATGTTTGCCACATTCTTGTAGACGTCTGCCTCAAGCCTTGTGTGTCTAAACAAACCGTCTAACATTATATTGGTGAACTATGCAACATTAACTCACAGAGTGGTCCAGTGTTGTTTTGCATGTTTCAGGCTATTCGTTTGTTAAGTCTGATGTCCCGCTGTGCTTCCGGGTCCTGACTCTCAACTCTCCCATTGTCTGTCAAGAAACTGGCATTGAAACTTAAATCAGTGACCAAAAACGCCTTAAATCAGTTTAAAATCAAACAAAACATTATGTGTAGATATGTCATGTTAGCAGCATGATTTGATCTGGTGGCATTGTTTAGGGTGGCTGGATTGGATTGGCTAATTACAAGATTGTATGCAGGCCACCAGTATAACTTCTGTCGATTTCTGTCAAATCAATTTATAGCAATATTTTTTATTTTATAGCAATTAATAGCAATTGAATGTGAAGTGCTCATATTAACTCTTTTGTGTTTCAGGATTATTTTCCTTTTCCATAAAAATGGTCAAATGAGCTGTAAAGCCAAAGTTAAGCCGCCACGCCTGAATGGTCAGAGGGTAGGAGTGTACTCCAGCCGTAGCCCCCACAGACCCAATGCTTTGGGGTTAACATTGGCCAAGCTGGAAGGAATCACAGGTGACTGATCTTCACTGTGCTCCATAAATGGGCAGGACAGGAAAGTTTGCTTAAAAACCACAAAGATAACACACACTGTGATTTATACCGGAGTGCTCCCTCATTAGGTACCACACAGTTAGGCTCCAAGCTTTATCTAACTGTGCCCTTCAACTAATTAGGACTTGAGTACTGAAGGTACAAAGAACCCTATCGTAATTGCTCAGAGTATGTGCTAGAAAAGTCACAAAGTTTTGAACTTGTGAGAACTGTTGAAAATTATGTCTGAAAAGGGTTTGAAACGTGAGAGTTGAGAAATGGCTGTAGCATTTTAGCTTATAGTGGATTAGTGGTAAGTCAAATTCAACATATATGTTGGGTACCAAGACTTAAATATGGGATGTTAAGTTTTTTTCATTTATTTAAATTATGTGAGTATGGCGGTCGTCAAGTTTAAATTTCACCATAAACAGGACGTTGTTGTAACTAAGCATTACAATGTCTGATTGGTCCCAGGATTTTCAATGATGTTATTAGTTTATGTCTGAACACAACTACGAAATACACTCCCTGTTATAGCGCAACCAGGTGGCCATGGGAAGTATAAGATTTAACATTGGTATGGTGTATTATTTATCCATTGTGACATCTCTGGCAAGAACATTGTCCAAAACATTAACAGAAAATTTTCAAACTCCTTAGCGCAAACTGAAGGTCACAAAACTTTTAAGTTGTAGTCTTCATTATTTCATTTGCTTGCATTCGTCAGGATTTTGAACATTTCCCACTTGAATGCATTTATTAAATTCAATGGTCATAGTTCATAATACAACAAACTGGTCACTGATGGGCGATTGCGCAAGAGGTACTATAGCCTTTTGATCACTGCTTGCAGCTTTAATTAGAGAATTAGATTCCCATCTATGGTAAGAGTTGCAGGTACGTGTAATGGTAAAGTCTTAACACTGGGATACAATGTTTGTCAAAGCTCAGGACCTAACTGCGTGGTGCCCAATGAGGGCCCACTCCAGCATTGCAGCTGGATGCTACTCACTTGCCTTCTGGGGTTTGTTTACATTATTTTGATTGGGTATAAAAGCAACACTTTTGTTATTGCTCCCATTATTTTATGGTATGAACTCAAAGATCTGAAACATTTTCCACATACACAAAATAACCATTTCTCTGAAATATTGTTTACAAATCTGTCTAAATCTGTGATGGTGAGCACTTCTCTTTTGCCAAGGTGATCCATCCGACCTTGGAGGTGTGTCATATTCCACCTGTCTTCAATATCCTCCACTCTTGCACCAACTAACTTCATGTCCTCTTTCAGTACATCCATATATCTCATCTTTGGTCTTCCTCTTGACATCTTGCCTGGGATCTCCATCTCCAACATCCTTCTACCAATATAACCACTATCCCTCCTCTGCACGTCCAAACCATCTCAATCTGGCCTCTCTGACTTTGTCTCCAAATCACATGCATTCTGTCTTACTGACTTTCATTCCTCTTCTTTCTAGAGCAGACCTCCAGCTTTACAGGTGTTCCTCCACCTGCTCTCTGCTCTCACTACAAATCACAATGTCATCTCCAAACATCATTGTCCACGGAGATTCCTGTCTGACCTCATCTGTCAACCTGTCCATCACCATAGCAAATAAGAAGGGACTCAAAGCTGATCCTTGATGTAGCCCCACCTCCACTTTGAATTCCTCTGTTTGACAACACATCTCACTGCTGTCATACTACTCTTAACTTACTTCTCTGCCACTCCCGACATCCTCATAGAGGACCATAGCTCCTCTCTCGGCACCCTTGTGATGGGAATTTTCCTATATTCATGTGTAATACTACCATCTAGTGGTCATTTAGAGAAATATAATTTGAGAAACTCATAAGAGCACACGTCATGCTTTAGTACCGCCCCCGCCCCTAGAGGAGAAAGTAAAGTAGGTGAGAAAGCGCTTGCTCTGGTCTCTTGACCCCCTCTCTTGCGCTGATCGCTCTCTGGCCCAACTCTCTAGGGTCAGTCTCTTTCTCTCTCTCTCTTTTTCTTTCTTTCTTTCTTTCTCTTCTTTTCTATCTCTATATATTGTCTTTCCTTCTATTCTCTTCCGGCGCTCGTTTTTTTTTAACCATCAAGAGGCTCGAGGTTCTTCTTCCATGCTGATTACACGTGTGTAGGAAATGTGTTGAGACTGTTAAATCTTTACAATAAATAGCCGCATTTGCTGTGTTCTCTCCAGTGTCTCCAGTGTTTATTATCAATTGAGAAGGTATATTTTTACCATAACACCCTGTCATATGCTTTTTCTAAATCCACAAAGACACAGTGCAGCTCCTTCTGACCATATTCAAGCTTTAAATGCTGGTAGTGATGGGCTAATTGTAAAACATATGTTTATTTAAAACTCTCAGCCAATTAAATGTTAACTAAGTATCGGTGGATGTCATTCTGTTTTGAGAAGCTGTAATGCCAAGCCAGCAGAGGGAGCCATCGCCGGAGTACTAACTCAGTACCCCTCTGCTGCTTCTCTGGTGACTTCCTGTTTGGTAGCATATAAGCTTTCAACATGTGCTTGGTCTTTGCGAAGTATTGCCAGTCTACCTGCCTTACCGAGCGTTATTCTATTACCCTTCTGATAGCCTGTCTGTGTATCACTCTGCCTTGTTCTCTGACCACTGTCTTTTGGATTACCCCTGGATTTGTTTGCCTGTTTGGACTGCTTCACGGATATTACGTTTATGCCTGTTATATCGACTACGCATCTGGATTACCCTTGGAACGGTCTGCCTGTTTGCATTACGTTTATTCAACCATTGCCTGTTTATTGTGACTGTCTGTAATAAACCTCTGCCCATGGATTCTGACACCGTCTCAGCGCCCCCGTTACAGAATACTTCGCCTCTACTGAATCCAGCGGAGGTCTCTGGTTTGCAAGCAGCTTTCTCTTACCAAAACGAGTTGATTAGGAATTATCAGGAACAGCTCGCAAAACTTCAAGCAGTCAACGATCATCTCACGCACTCCGTACAATCGCTCCCGTCTCCCATGGTATCCACCGTAAACTTCGCACTCCCGAACAAGTTTGATGGCTCTGCAGACCAATGCAAGGGGTTCATCCGTCAGGTAAAGCTTTATCTGGATTTTCAACAGAGTCGTTTTGAGTCAGAGGAGAAAAAATGTGCTTTTATGATGACATTACTATCAGGCAAAGCTCTCGATTGGGCTTCAGCGGTTTGGGAGAACGATGCTCAGTTTAAAAGCTCAACAGAGTACTTTTTGAAATAAATTCAGGAGGTTTTTGAGTATCCTGCGGGAGGTCGAGATGTTTCATTGCAGTTAATTCAAGCAAGACAAGGGTCAGGTATTGCAGCGGACTATGCCATTGAATTTCGTACCCTGGCATCGCAAAGTGGGTGGAATGATGCCTCTCTCAAAGCCACATTCTTCCACAGTCTCAATGTTGATTTACAGGCGGAATTAGCATGTCGACAAGAGGACTTATTTTTTTCCGAGCTTGTTAACATGACTATCAAGTTTGACAATTTGCTAAGGCAAACACCTAAACAACAAACCAGTAGAGGGGGCAACCACAAGTCTTCTGTCAACAACTTGGTGCCTGAGAGAACGTCTGTTGAACCCATGGAAGTCGGGTTTTCTCGTTTATCTGAGGAGGAACGTACACGACGCCGGATCAACCGGTTATGTTTCTACTGCGGAGAACCAGGTCATCGCAGTGTCCATTGTCCTAGCAAGATCAAGCCCCCACCTCTGGTAAATATTCATCACTTCCAGTTGTTGAGAAATCAGATGTTTACCCTACCTGTTCAGTTGAAGACTCATACCCAGTCTCTTGATCTCGTAGCCATAATTGATTCTGGAGCCGCTTTGAATATCATCAATAGGGACTTAATTCAGAAATACAACATCCCCACTCACCCATGCACACCTCCTATCCGGATCAAGGCTATAGACGATTCTCTCATCGACCATGGCATTCATCATCAGACTCAATCCGTGAAGTTGCAGATTGGTCTTTTTCATGTGGAGGATATCATTCTGTACGTTGTAGAATCACCCAAATATGATGTCATTCTCGGATTACCTTGGCTAACAACACATGATCCTGCTATTTCCTGGTTCAAAGGAGAGTTAACTCGTTGGTCAGAGAGCTGTTTAGAGAACTGTATGGTCATTTACCCTGTTCGTTGTTGTACAGCCAGTATCGAAAACCCAGAGACGTCAGTCAAGGTCGACATTCCTCACTGTTACCAGGATCTAGCAGAAGTCTTCGATAAGGTCAAAGCAACACAACTTCCACCTCATCGTGTCTGGGATTGTGCTATCGACTTGCTTCCAAATGCCATGCCTCCCAGGAGCAGAGTCTACCCATTGTCCCGTATTGAAGACCAGGCCATGGAAAAGTACATTGAGGAGGCTCTGGACTCAGGTTTTATTCGCCCTTCCACATCTCCAGCTGCCGCAGGTTTCTTCTTCATCAGCAAGAAGGATGGAGGCCTGAGGCCGTGCATAGATTACAGAGGACTTAACAATGTCACAGTCAAGTTTCGGTATCCACTACCTCTGGTTCCACCAGCCTTAGAGCAACTTCGAGAAGCTTCCATCTATACTAAACTGGATCTGCGGAGCGCATATAACCTTATTAGGATCAAAGAGGGAGATGAGTGGAAGACCGCGTTTCTGACCACCAGGGGGCATTTTGAGTATCTTGTCATGCCATTTGGATTAGCCAATGCCCCGGCAGTGTTTCAGTCATTTATAAATGAAATATTCAAGGACTTTGCAAACAAGTTTGTTATCGCCTACATCGACGATATTCTGATTTATTCCAAGTCCGAGAATGAACATATTCAACATGTTCGAGCAGTCCTAAATCGTTTGCTGGAGCATCAGCTGTATGTCAAGGCAGAGAAGTGTGAATTTCATGTTCAAGAGACAACTTTCCTGGGGTACAAAGTCAGTCATCATGGAGTACAGATGGACTCGTCTAAGGTACAGGCTGTTACTGAGTGGGATCAACCCACTACGGTCAAGGAGTTGCAACGCTTCCTAGGGTTTGCTAATTTTTACCGCCGTTTTATCCGAGGTTACAGTACTATTGCTGCACCACTCACATCCCTGTTAAAAGGAAAACCCAAGAAGCTATGTTGGACAGGGGAGGCAACTCACGCTTTCAAGGTATTGAAATCAAGCTTCACTTCAGCACCCATTTTGAGACACCCTGATCCAGACTTACCATTTGTGCTTGAAGTTGATGCTTCAGATTCTGGGATCGGAGCAGTTCTGTCACAGCGTCACGGACAACCAGGCAAACTCCATCCATGCGCTTTTTATTCACGAAAACTCACCAGTGCTGAGAGAAATTATGATGTTGGCAACAAGGAACTACTGTCCATGAAGGCGGCTATTGAAGAGTGGCGTCACTGGCTAGAGGGTGCTCGTTATCCGTTTCAAGTTATCACTGACCATAAGAATTTGGAGTACATAAAGGGAGCCAAACGACTCAATCCACGGCAAGCACGCTGGTCTCTGTTCTTCACTCGTTTCAATTTCACAGTCACTTACCGACCAGGCAGCAAAAACAGTAAAGCAGACGCTCTTTCCTGTATGTTTGATCCCACTATGGACAAGTACAAGCCAGAACCCATCCTTCCCTCTACCGTCATTCTTGCACCTATATAATGGGACATCATGGAGGAGATTCAACGTGAGCTCGACCAAGATCCTTCTCCACCGCAATGCCCACTAGACAGGCAATATGTTCCACAGAGCTTACGTCAACGGGTCTTGCAGTGGGTACATGCCTCTCTTAGCGCTGGACACCCTGGAATTTCACGCACTTTCAGGTTGTTAAGAAACTCCTTCTGGTGGCCTTCTATGGTTGAGGATACTTCAACATTCGTAAAAGCTTGTCAAGTCTGTGCACAGTCCAAGACCCCAAAAGAGTTGCCTTCTGGTCTGCTACAACCACTACCCATTCCTCAACGCCCATGGTCCCACCTCTCCATAGATTTCCTCACTGACCTACCATCTTCGAATGGATTCACGACCGTTCTAGTGATCGTCGATCGTTTTTCTAAGTCCTGTCGTCTTATCCCTATGAAGGGTTTACCCACGGCCATGGAGACAGCTATGTCACTCTTCAACCATGTCTTCCGTATCTATGGGTTACCGGAGGACATCGTTAGCGACAGAGGTACCCAGTTTACATCTCAGGTCTGGAAGGCTTTCTGCAATCAACTAGACATCAATGTCAGTCTCACATCAGGGTACCACCCCCAGAGTAATGGTCAGGTTGAGAGACTAAACCAAGAGATTGGACGCTACCTGCGTACTTATTGCAGTCGGGAACAATATCGATGGTCTGAGTTCCTTCCATGGGCAGAATATGCACAGAATTCACTTACCCATTCATCCACAGGCTTAACTCCTTTCCAGTGCGTCCTTGGCTATCAACCACCCATGTTCCCGTGGTCAGGCAATCCTTCTTCGGTGCCAGCGGTGGACGTTTGGATGAGACGAAGTGAAACAGTTTGGAACAGTGCTCACGTGCGCCTTCAAAGGGCTATCCGATATCAGGAGACTCAGGCCAATCGTCGCCGTCGCCCCCATCCTTCCTATCAGCCTGGTCAACGAGTCTGGCTATCCACTAGGGACATCAAGTTACGCCTGCCCTGTAAGAAACTCAGTCCCAGGTATGTGGGCCCGTTTAAAATTCTCAAGAGAATAAATGAAGTGACTTACCAGTTGGAGTTACCTGTTAACTACCGCATTTCATCGTCCTTCCATGTTTCTCTGTTGAAACCGGTCCATCCGGAGGCTGACCCTGATTCAACGCCGCAAGAGCCACCCCCTCCGCTGGATTATGATGGCAGACCTGCATATAAGGTTAAAGAGCTATTGGATTCTCGGCGCAGAGGGGGTCGATTACAGTATCTGGTGGACTGGGAGGGTTATGGACCAGAGGAGAGATCTTGGGTGAGCGCTAACGACATACTGGACCCATCTCTCACAGAGGAATTTCATAGAGCCAGACCGGATCGACCAGCACCACGACCACGGGGACGTCCACGCCGAGCTCCAGGAGTCGCTCGTAGAGGGGGGAGTTCTGTAATGCCAAGCCAGCAGAGGGAGCCATCGCCGGAGTACTAACTCAGTACCCCTCTGCTGCTTCTCTGGTGACTTCCTGTTTGGTAGCATATAAGCTTTCAACATGTGCTTGGTCTTTGCGAAGTATTGCCAGTCTACCTGCCTTACCGAGCGTTATTCTATTACCCTTCTGATAGCCTGTCTGTGTATCACTCTGCCTTGTTCTCTGACCACTGTCTTTTGGATTACCCCTGGATTTGTTTGCCTGTTTGGACTGCTTCACGGATATTACGTTTATGCCTGTTATACCGACTACGCATCTGGATTACCCTTGGAACGGTCTGCCTGTTTGCATTACGTTTATTCAACCATTGCCTGTTTATTGTGACTGTCTGTAATAAACCTCTGCACATGGATTCTGACACCGTCTCAGCGCCCCCGTTACAGAAGCAGACGAAGGAGTTTTTGAATCTTATGAAAACAGAATAAAGCTAGAACGTTATACTGGTTTAAATTACACATAACATAAAATATAAAATATTCCCAGAGAGAAATGTGACCAAGGCAACCAAAAGCGAAAATACAAGTTTTAATGAGACGGCCTTGGAGCAATGTTGTGATATAAGTGGCCTTAAAATACGCACTCGTGAGGATGCACACTTCTGGATTGGGACACAGCCCATGTCTCTATGTCTCACAAGCAATACTTGTGTTGCACTGCCCTCCATTGGTCATTTAGCGATGGTTTGGAAAACCAAACAATATACTGTAATTATTACTCTCTACCTTTTTCTTGCTACAATTATGTTTAGAAATTAGAGTCTTTGATTAGTTAATTAATCTTAAAATGATTTATAGGTTAATAGAGAAATAAGAAAACTTTTCAGCTCAAACTCATTCATCATTTCCTCTTGCATAGAGACAGTTTGTGTTGAAGACTCAGAACTTTCTCTTCTCCTTCCATCTCTTTGTGCACAGCAACTTGCAAATGCATGAGATAGATTCAATGCATTATTATATTTTTGTTATTGAACAAACGTTGTCCGTTGCTGCTGTTGTCCACCTGCTCTTCAGTGTTATTACATTTAAGAGAAAGGAACTTTTTCCATCACACGTTACACTCACGTCATCACAAGAGCCAGCTTTCCTTGGTCCTCCTTGCGATAAACAGATCAGATTTGACAGTCAAAAATCAAAAGAGACTCGTTGCACAAAACTACTTTGTATGTTAAATTGGTGAATGTGACTGTATACATCTGATTAAAAACATTACTGAGAGATTTTTCTAAAGTCATACATGGAAGGAAGACCTTTATGCACCCTGTAAAATTATGTTTTTGTTGTTTTCAAGGGGATACGCTTCACCTCTCAGGGATTGATATAATTTCTGGAACGCCTGTTTTGGACATCAAGCCTTATATTCCAGATTATGATTCTCCTACAACAAGGCTAGAGAGTAGCATCAGTGAAGGTAAAGAGAGAGCCTTAACAGCAGAGCCTCCAATAATGGATCCAGATGAGCAGTCAAAGAACAGTGATGCAGCTTCTGAACAATCTTCAAAGCTCAACGTTTGTTCTCTGATGCCGTCAGATTCCTCTCCATCCTATCAGTCCAGCTCCAGTGACCTGACTGATGTGCTAACAGAGGCTAGGAACTATCTGGAGCATTTTACTGAGAATTCCACCCAGGTCATGGAACCAAATGCATGTGAAGGAGCTTCAGTGAAGTCAAACTCTTTCACATCAGCTAATGTTAGATATGGACATGAGGACTACAGTACCATCGCTGCCTGGGTTAGGTCACCTCCTATCAGGAAACTCGACGTGCGCTTTACCGCTAACGCTGAAAGAGAACTGAGAGAGTTCCTGTCCTGTGATGCCACTGGTATTACAGCTTTCTCTTGCTTTAAAATGTAATTAATTGAAAGTTTATTCTTGTAACCGATTGGTTCATTTATTAGATGGCACAAGACCAAAGTTCCAGTTCATGAAGGGACCCGATGAAGCGGTAGCAGCCATCCAGGGCATTCTGTCAGCCGACCCCAGATCAGTGTACCGCCGCAGACGCTGTGCAGACCGCCTGTTTTTCTTCACTCTGGACACTGCTGACATCACCTGTTGGTTTGACGATGCCTTTGCTGAAGTTGTGAGAGTCAGACCTGTGTAGTATCCACAGTTCTCCTAACTGGTATGAGGTTGGTTCTAGCTTTTGCTCATGACTGAAGTGGAACATTCAAAATGGAACTGCTTAGGTCACATCTCTTCTATTGAGAAAAAGGGGCAATGAAAATGTATTGTTCATGGATGTCCAATTCTATGGTTATAGTGACTTTTACATAAAAAAACACATTGTTGATATTAATAATTACAGGGTTTTTTTCTGCTCTTTAAACCCTTTACCCTGGTTAATGAAATGAGCAGAGCTTCAATGTCAGTTAACTACCGTATTTTTCGGCTCATAAGATGCACCGGCACATAAGACGCACCCAATTTTAAAAGAGGAAGATCTAGAAAAAAAGATTCTGAACCAAATACTGTTGTAAAATATTTTATATCAACTGTGTAAAAGTTAACAACCAAACATGTAACATGAACAGACAGTAAACAGTAAAAGTAATAAAAAAAAGGCTGTAATGTTTTTCTTTGCCCCCACTCATCATTCTAAAGTCCACCATTCGTTATCACCATCACTGTTCCAGTGCAACATTGCCCCCACATTAGTAATACCGTAATAGCCAGTAACATTGTCACTACATTACTAATAATAGCTAGTAACATTGTCACTACATTACTAATAATAGCTAGTAACATTGTCACTACATTACTAATAATAGCTAGTAACATTGTCACTACATTACTAATAATAGCCAGTAACATTGTCACTACATTACTAATAATAGCCAGTAACATTGTCACTACATTACTAATAATAGCCAGTAACATTGTCACCACATTACTAATAACAGCCAGTAACATTGTCACCACATTACTAATAATAGCCAGTAACATTGTCACTACTTTACTAATAATAGCCAGTAACATTGTCACTACATTACTAATAATAGCTAGCAACATTGTCACTACATTACTAATAATAGCCAGTAACATTGTCACTACATTACTAATAATAGCCAGTAACATTGTCACTGCCATTACTAATAATAGCCAGTAACATTGTCACTACATTACTAATAATAGCCAGTAACATTGTCACTACATTACTAATAATAGCCAGCAACATTGTCACTACATTACTAATAATAGCCAGCAACATTGTCACTACATTACTAATAATAGCCAGTAACATTGTCACTACATTACTAATAACAGCTAGTAACATTGTCACTACATTACTAATAATAGCTATTAAGATTGTCACTACATTACTAATAACAGCTAGTAACATTGTCACTACATTACTAATAACAGCTAGTAACATTGTCACTACATTACTAATAATAGCCAGTAACATTGTCACTACATTACTAATAACAGCTAGTAAACATTGTCACTACATTACTAATAATAGCCAGTAACATTGTCACTACATTACTAATAATAGCCAGTACCATTGTCACTACATTACTAATAATAGCCAGTAACATTGTTACTACATTACTAATAATAGCTAGTAACATTGTCACTACATTAATAATAATAGCTAGTAACATTGTCACTACATTACTAATAATAGCTAGTAACATTGTCACCACATTAATAATAATAGCTAGTAACATTGTCACTACATTACTTTTAATAGCTAGTAACATTGTCACTACATTACTAATAATAGCCAGTAACATTGTCACCACATTACTAATAATAGCCAGTAACATTGTTGCTACATTACTAATAATAGCCAGTAACATTGTCACCACATTACTAATAATAGCCCGTAACATTGTCACTACATTACTAATAATAGCTAGTAACATTGTCACTACATTACTAATAATAGCTAGTAACATTGTCACTACATTACTAATAATAGCTAGTAACATTGTCACTACATTACTGATAATAGCCAGTAACATTGTCACTACATTGCTAATAATAGCCAGTAACATTGTCACTACATTACTAATAATAGCCAGTAACATTGCCACTACATTACTAATAATAGCCAGTAACATTGTCACTACATTACTAATAATAACTAGTAACATTGTCACTACATTACTAATAATAGCTAGTAACATTGTCACTACATACTAATAATAGCCAGTAACATTGTCACTACATTACTAATAATAGCCAGTAACATTGTCACTACATTACTAACAATAGCTAGTAACATTGTCACTACATTACTAATAATAGCTAGTAACATTTTTACTACATTACTAATAATAGCCAGTAACATTGTCACTACATTACTAATAATAGCCAGTAACATTGCCACTACATTACTAATAATAGCTAGTAACATTGTCACTACATTACTAATAATAGCCAGTAACTTGTCACTACATTACTAATAATAGCTAGTAACATTGTCACTACATTACTAATAATAGCCAGTAACATTGTCACTACATTACTATTAATAGCCAGTAACATTGTCACTACATTACTAATAATAGCCAGTAACATAGTCACTACATTACTAATAATAGCCAGTAACATTGTCACTACATTACTAATAATAGCCAGTAACATTGTCACTACATTACTAATAATAGCCAGTAACATTGCCTCCACATAGCCAGTAACATAGCCAGTAACATTGCCAGTAACATTGCCAGTAACATTGTCACTACATTACTAATAATAGCCAGTAACATTGTCACTACATTACTAATAATAGCCAGTAACATTGTCACTACATTACTAATAATAGCCAGTAACATTGCCCCCACATTACTAATAATAGCTAGTAACATTGTCACTACATTACTAATAATAGCTAGTAACATTGTCACTACATTATTAATAATAGCTAGTAACATTGTCACTACATTATTAATAATAGCTAGTAACATTGTCACCACATTACTAATAATAGCCAGTAACATTGTCACCACATTACTAATAATAGCCAGTAACATTGTCACTACATTACTAATAATATCTAGTAACATTGCCACTACATTACTAATAATAGCCAGTAACATTGCCACTACATTACTAATAATAGCTAGTAACATTGTCACTACATTACTAATAATAGCCAGTTACATTGTCACTATATTACTAATAATAGCCAGTAACATTGCCACTACATTACTAATAATAGCCAGTAACATTGTCACTACATTACTAGTAATAGTCAGTAACATTGTCACTACATTACTAATAATAGCTAGTAACATTGTCACTACATTACTAATAATAGCTAGTAACATTGTCACTACATTACTAATAATAGCCAGTAACATTGTCACTACATTACTAATAATAGCCAGTAACATTGTCACTACATTACTAATAATAGCTAGTAAGATTGCCCCCACATTAGTAATAATACAGTGGTTCTCAAACTTTTTTAGTCGAGCCCCCCTTTAAACCTTTAAAAGAACCTGGGCACCCTCATATGTAAAATAATAATTATTTAATAATTATTTTAATGTAAAATAAATGTAACTACTCCTTAATGTAAGTGGAACGTCCACTGCTAGGTCTATGCACCACATTGTATTTGTATGTATGTTGCCCTTTTGTATGTATGCAGCTGCGCGTGTGCGAGTAGAGGGAGAGGCGAGTGTGTGCGCTGCTCTTCCCCTGGGACCGCTACCCTGTTGTAAATTGTTTACTTTTGTTTTGTGACACTGAAGGAGGCTAAAAATAAAGGTTTGAGTTTGGGATGATGTGCTCGTCTTGAAGCTCCTTCTTTTTCCACTGGCTATCCGGCACAAGTGTCACATCAGGCTCAAGAAACATCTCAGATAAACTATTAGCTGTGCCCATTTCACATCTTGAAATGTATTTTAGCGTGAGAAATCGGGTTTGTTGCATGAGGGATCACTCAAATGCGAGAGTATTACGTTTAATGTGTGAGAAACAGCAGCTGAGCTCTGTAGTTTCGCTCGTGAGTATGGATGCGGAAGCCAAAGGCATTGTGGGAAATGTAGTTTTTCCCCCGTTTTCGTTACGACCGCGCTATGGCAGAGATGGGCGATGACGTCAGCGCGCAACGCCGGCTGTACAAAAATGGCCACAGCTTCGGCTTAGCACCGGAGCTCTTACGCCTCTCATACGGCCGTGACCGGACTTCGCGGCGCTCTGCATTCGCTCGATAAGACTTTTCCCCCTCAGTTTTGGGATCAGTTTCTTATGAGCCGAAAAATACGGTACATAGTTACTCTATAACTGGTTAAAGATTTAAACGTTAAGGATATTAATCATGATGCTGCATGCCATCTCAAGGGAAATAGAGCTCTGAGATGAAAACATTCTTTCACAAATGTCATAAAGAGAAAACATTGAATAAAACACAAAAAAGACAGCTTTCCAGCTCTCTCTCTCCCAAAACACTGTCTCATATTGCCAAATGAACCCTTCAAATGGGTCCTACTTTCCCCTGAAATCAGATGATTCATCGTGACCATCCTTCGTGGCCTCACATGTCCCATATTGCTTTGCAGGTTTTTTTACTCTAGAATCAACACAGAACACACTTAGATTTGTATTTACATATAAGTAACACATTTTTTATTTATTTTATACAGTACAGTGTCTTCTTATTCTTCTACTTTCGGCTGTTCCCAGTTTAGGGGTCACCACAGTGAATCATCTGTTTGCACCTAACTCTGTCCTCAGTATCCTCTACTCTTGCACCAACTACCTTCATGTCCTCTTTCAGTACATCCATATATCTCGTCTTTGGTCTTCCTCTTGCCTGGCATCTCCATCTCCAACATCCTTCTACCAATATAACCACTATCCCTCCTCTGCACATGTCCAAACCATCTCAATCTGGCCTCTCTGACTTTGTCTCCAAAAACAACCAACCTGAGCTGTCCCTCTGATGTGCTCGTTCCTAATCTTGTCCATCCTCGTCACTCCTAAACTGCGCTTTCTTTCCTTTCTTTCTTTCCTATTTAATTTTTTAGACACAATTTCAGCTAAAATGAACAAAAAAAATTGATTTAAAAAAATCTACCAGAAAAAAGTTACATAAAAATGTAATAATATATAAATACACTCCATTCTTTGATTTCTTTTTCAGCCCCAGTTTCTCATCTCTGAGTTTGGATTTCGCTCTCAGTATTTTAAGCTCTTAAACTCTCAAGTTTTCTTTCGGAATTCTGAAATTTACGTTTTTCATTCTGGCACAAATCTCTCATGTGACTGGGATAACAATGGTGTGCTCAATGTGCCGGAAGGCAATGCTGGAGGAAATACTGGCCCAATTTGGTCATTCCTTCTAAGGGTCGCACTCTCTCAGGTGACATACTTAACAGTAATGTGTTAAGAAATGGAAGTAACACCTGGTTTTTGGTTTGGTTTTTGAAAAGAGCTTCTGCAGAACAAGTTTTCTTGTAGGCTTTGTCTCAAAGGTAGTCCTCTCCAGTAGCATCAGCTGCCAGAGCAACCATCAGCTTTAAGACCTCACTCTGTTAACCCTTTGAAACATTATCTTATAAACAGAATTCTACAGTTCACCCATAATGTTAGATTCTGTCATCATGAATTTATTTCCCATCTGATTCAAATTCCTTGGACAACCAACATGTAAATGCTCTGAGAGACAGTGAAAATGTCAGATCCTGTGATTTTACTGGAATTTTGATTTTTGAGTGGTGGCAAAACTAATTATATTATGATGCTTTTATTGTTTCAGATGGAGACACAGCAGCATTATACTCAAACCATGTGATGCTGACTGAAGAATAAAATCCCTTCTTGGAGATGAAAGTGAAAGCTGTTCAATGTTTTTTTTTATTACAAGTTCTTTTTGTTGAATAGAAATAAAATTAAAAACACTTTGGATAGAGGTCTTCCAGAGGAGATAAAAAATTTAGGGAAAGCCACCAGTTGATTTCACAAGGAGCTTTTCATCCACATCTTCTGGTATCTTAATGCTTTAAGCACTGAAGGTAATGTTCTGATGCATTTTATAAGTGATGAGTGCAAATTCATTGTTTAATGGGAAATAAACTTAATCTCTGCCAATTACAGATTTAATTGCATCTGTTAAATTACAATTACAGCTGGTTGTTCATTATCCACAGCATCTGCGTTTAAATATTTCAGCAGATCTCTGTATTTAAGGCAGATTAGGTGATTTCTGGGAGACCATGCTAACATTTTAATTCACCTAAACCCTGCACCAAAAGGGCCTATCCCCTTTTTGACAGCTTTACAACACGTATACATAACCACACCCCCTTGCTGCTGATTGTCAAAGTTTATTTTGGAGCAAAGTTTTTTTCTAAGTGCTGTTTTAACTAAACATACTTCTACCTCGGCTTTTCAAAAACTAAAAAAATTTTTAAAATCCAGGAATTTTACCTTTACATGAAGTAAATGATTTCTGGATAGTCAAAATGACTTATTTTCAACGTGGAAAATCATTGTGGCCTTGATTTATTTTTATCCTTAATCATTATCCTTAACATTGTAACTTTTTGTGGAACACCAAATTTTTGGCTTCTAATATAACAACCTGTTTTGAGTCTGGTGCCATGGCACAAATAATCATGAAATCTTGATTGTTGTTGGTCATTCCTTTTGGGAAAATTTGAGACTTTTACTCTTTACCACCATTTAGAACCATTAACACTTGAGTTGGATCTGTGCAAAAAGGCATAGTTCATGGCGGGTACAACAGTAATAGTTGCAGCCAATTGCAGTTTTCATATCGTCCAGGGTATACCCCCGCCTCTTGCCCAATGTGCGCTGGAGATAGGCACCGGGAGACCCCCGTGACCCCAAAAAGAGAAGAAACGGGTTGGAAAATGAATGAATACCGTGAAGAAGGGTGTTATCATCTGAATTTCTTAATGCAATATCTTTTATTCTAAGTCCCAAACCCAAAATCTGTGAGCAATCCTGACGGCTAGTGACAAAAGAAGACTGACCTGATTTAAAACATGCATTATACCACCGAATATTGCTATGTGTTGTGAAAGGGTCAAACTTTTTCACAAAGATTTTTCTTGATATTTTGTTAATGTTTTTGTCTTTCACTGAAACATGGTAGTAATTAACTTTATGGGTTCATCATTTTTTTTTATCTACATATTATTTGAAATTAAATATCATGTAAAGCAAGACGTATTAATGATAATGGGAGAGGTAAAATATTAAGTCATTCATTTTCCAACCCACTTATTCCCTTTTTTGGGGTCACAGGGGTCTGCCGGTGCCTATCTCCAACGCACATTGGACGAGAGGTGGGGATACACCCTGGACAGGTCACCAGTCCATCGCAGGGCACCATTCGCACCTAAGAGGAATGTAGATTATTAACCTGACGCATAATTTGGGTATTGTTGGGGAAACCAAAGTACCCGGAGGACACCCACGCAAGCACAGGGAGAACATCCAAATTCCTTCCAGGAAGGTCACCGGTGAGCCTCAAACCGACAACCTTCTAACTAGAAGGCCACTGTGCTACAAACTGCGCCAACATGCCGCCCAGAGGTAAAATATTCTACCGAATTTCATAAACGTACAATTTATGAAATTCTATTTCCAGTCATAATTCCATGTTTGGTGGCAGTGTTATAACCTGTGTTATAATATTTGCCACTACTGTCATGCCCATTTCATATGGGACTAATACAGTAGAAACAAAGATAATAAAAAGAAAAAATAGAGCATGGACAGCAGGAATAAAATGTCATTTAAGAGCATAATGATTAAAGTCTGAAATTAAGTTGGTTGCATCTGTGTGACATTAACCTTTGGTGGTTCTAATTTGCTTGAACCGAGAGATCTGAGTTCCCTTTTGGATTTGTGTTCACTGAGCACGTCACATTTTGTGACACATACAATCAGCAGAACTTGAAAATATATTCTGAAGGACACTGGTTACCAGTGTAAAGACTTCAGAACTGGTAAAATATAGTCTGACTTTCTAGTTTTGATTATAATCTGAGCTGCTGCATTATCTAGCTGTCTAATGGTCTTTTTAGGAAGACCAGAAAGAGGACTATTGCAGTAGTCCAGCTGCTGGAGATGTAAGCATGGATCAGTTTCTCAGAATCTTGTCTGGAAACAAAGCATCTGATTTTGCAATGTTTCTAAGATGGTAATAAGCGGATTTACTCATTGCTTTGACATTGCTATTGAAACTGAGATCATAGTCCAGAATAACCCCAAGATTTCTGACCTGAAAATAGGCATTAGGCATAAAATACCCTTTGCGGTAAAATAAGCATTAATCTTTACAACCTCGCTTTTGGTTCCAAATGCAGTAACCAGTTTGGTCTTTAAATAATTAAGGAAAGTTGCTTTACATCCAGTTTTTGACCTCATCAAGGCATTAGCAGAGAGAGTTTAAGGGGTTGTTTTGTGTGTCATCAGCATGACTATGGTATGATATTTGGTTCTTTAATTCTTGTAATTTGACCCAGCTGGAGTATGTACAGTTTAAGAAGGAGAAGGGCAATGATTAAGACTTGAGGGACCCCACTAGATACTGCAGACACCTCTTCCTTCTAATAACCATTTTATCACAGCTCCTGACTTTTCTAGTCTATCGAGAAGGATTTTGTGGTTTGCTATGTCGAATTGATCAATTAAAACCAAAATGGTCACTTATCCTGATCCTGTGTATTATTGGATGTTGTTGATAATCTTAGTAGGGCTGTGTCTGTTCTGTCATTGACCCCGAAAACTGACTGGTAACAATCCATGTGCTCATTTAGGGCAGAGACTCAAGGTGATTAGCCCAATCTTTTCCATATTTTTTACCAATCAAAGGGAACGTCGAGATATGCCTGTAGTATTATCTTAGTTTGCCTTTTTCAGTAGTGGCTTTACCACTGGAGTGTTGGGGGATTTGGGGAAAGCCGAAATAGGGCTTTATAACATAACATTGTATTCTGTGTTTCTTTTGTTTATCCTCGCCGAGATTTTGTCGTTTTTATGGTAAATAATAAAAAATGTTGTGGATCAATGCTGCGGAATAGATTATTCTCGTCTGGCGCCGTGGAGGTGTGTGCGTCGGGGCGCACCGCAGGCGCTTGGCCAGAGATGGCGCTGTTGAGTATATAATGCTTTCAGTGTCGTTTCCCTCCATGGTTTCTGCTCTCTTCTTCCAGAGAAACTTGGCGCTGGGCTTAGATCGTTATTAAGTCCCGTGTTCCCCCACCATCAAGCATCTTTCCACTCTTCGGGCTGAACTGAAAATCCTCCAAAAGCCAAGAGTTCAACTTTCGAGGGGCGACATGGACATGAAAAAGAGGATTCACTTGGAGCTGAGGAACAGAACACCATCTGATGTGAGTAGTTTTCACCCAAACCTTTAGTTTTGTCCACAGTCGCGCTAGCCGAACTCTACACATCGAGCTGTGTTCAATTAAATGCCAGCTCGCGAGGGCACAAGTTAACGTCACCTGGCACAGAGTTTCACCAAAAGGTACTGCGTGTGCTTTCACGACGTGAATGTGAATTCTCCGTGTTTTTCGGTAACGTTAGTTCGTTTGGGCAGCCGAAGGCTACATTGCAGCATTCAGACCCCCACGCTGGACTCGCGTGCTCGAGATAAGAGCATGTTTAGATTATTTTTTGTAAAGTTTTCCTTGGACGTGGTAGATTATGCATTGAATGGTTTATTTCGGCGTGGTGGCCATGTTTGTTGCCAACATCAGGCACATTGATTACAGAGGCTTAAAGCGAAAAACACGTTTAAAGATAAACTCGTATCTCGCCCGTTTAATAGACACATCGGTCGTTGACGCTTTAAAACATTGACCTTTTTGAGTTATGATGAAAAGCAACACGACTTCCGGTTAATAACATAAACGAACGTTAAGTTTACGTAGAGTTCGATGAAGATTATGAATAACGTTAACGTCATTGTGTGGGATGTGGTTGATTTCACATATTACATCCCTTTTCTCCCCGTTGTACATAGATGGCATACGTTTAGCGCAATCTGTTTGAAATAAAACGCGTGTTTAATAATGTTTCGCGATGTGTCGTCGGTCATAACATAAGGCACAGTACCGAGCACGCTGCCGCGGATTCCCGCCATTACTCCCCTCGCTTCACGACAGATAATAGCGCTACTAATGTTTACACAATAAATATCGAATAGATCGAGCTGTATTTGTGATGATGCATGATATCGCTTGTTGCATTACGATACAGAACGAATATTCAAGATGCCACATGTGCCAAGGAGCTTAAGCGACGACATGGCTGTGCTTCCAGTTGATAAAAAGCCTCCAAATTAACGGTAAAATTAAAGTCCGATGAGTTACCCGAGTGAACGGAGATTAGACCAGGGTTTTTCGAAAACGTTTTGGACGTAAGTTAAAACGTTTTGTTTCTTCTCTGTTAAAAGAGCAATGGGAGGCGCCATGTTGTCATGGTGGAGAGAAACTCCATTTTTGGCTCCACGTTTCCGCTCTGTCTTTCGGCTTTCGCTGCAAACATGCGCCATCGACGTGTCGCGTCCGGCCGACATAGAAAGAGCGTCCATTTGCAGTTGTAACGCAAAATAGCAAGTAGTGGTGTCTTTGTAATATGTCCCTGTTGTTTGGCTGTCCGCTGCACTCTACTGTTTTCCCATTGGTGACTCCCTGTGACTGTTGGCCATGGGGACATGCTACAGCTCCTGCACATATAAGCTCCCTTCTGTAATGCTCTCCCACAGAATGTACATCTGCACCTCTCGTGGACCCTTATGTTATTGGACGTGCAGGACATACCCACATTATTAGACGTGCATTTGTATGCAGACCTTTGTTTTCATTTTATTCCCCTGTCTAAACTTTTATTGCAAGCATACATTTTTTGCATGCATTTAGCCTGATCGTATTAGCCAACTTCCCCTTCGCAAAAGATTGCCATTTGTAAAAAGTGGCAAATAATTGTGTGTATATATATGTGTTTTTGCTAAATTTTTTCTTGTTGTCTGTCTAGGTGCGAGAACTTGTCCTTGACAACTGCAAATCAAATGAAGGGAAAATTGAAGGGCTCACCGCAGAGTTTGTAAATCTTGAATTTCTAAGTTTGATAAATGTCAGTCTACTCTCAGTTTCCAACCTTCCAAAACTGGTGAAACTCAAAAAGGTATTTGTACACACACACACAGAGTATACGCGGAGTATTGGCTTGTTTCGGTTCTGATGTGGATGCATTTCCCATTTCAGCTGGAGCTCAGTGACAACAGAATCTCTGGTGGCCTTGACGTTCTAGCTGAGAAACTCCCCAATCTCACGCTCCTAAACCTAAGTGGCAATAAACTGAAGGACATCAGCACATTGGAACCATTGGTTAGTGCAGACTCTTTTCTCATACTTGTCATGAGTAGTGGCTCTATGTTAATCAAAACATATGGTTTGAGTTTTAAATATGAAGGTACTCTGTGTATGTAATATAGCCAAGGATTCCCAGAGTCTTCTGTAAGTGAACATATTTGGCCCAATATTGGGGAAAAAAGCCACCTTGGTTTTAAGCAAGTTATAATAGTAAAGATTGACCTAAATTGGTTTTCTGTTGCCAATGTTTAGGGGTCAGCGTAAGTGCTGCCGATTTTTAGCACTGATCCCAGGATGACTTCCCTTTTGTTTTTTTAAACGAAACCATTTATTAACTTGAACTTTCGCTGAACTGCACAAAATAAATAAAAACAACTTTATAAGTAAAAATTAGTTAAACTGAAAAATGCTTCTTTTTCTCCCTTCTCTTCATTCTGTCTTATTGTTGTTTCTGCATTGCCATGCATAATTCGCTGCTGTCTGCACACATGCCTTCATCTGTTTGTGTGTTTTTGTGTGCACAGACACTATCAGACTCGCTCACACACACGCACGCAGACAGACATGTGCGCAGATTGATAGCCGTTTAGCTCACTTGCTCATTGCTATAGCTGAAAAGACTTAACTCCATGGACAACGCTAGCTTAGCTAACGGTAGTGATGCCAGTTCTGTGCTCTTTGTTTTGATCTTTCATTAAAGTGAAGCAACTCTTCGTAGTTTTCTAGTAACATATAGTGTGTGTCATATATATATATTTATATGTATACCAGGTTTTCTCGGAAATCATAGATTTCTCAGACTAGCTCGGAGTTTGCTGAAAAACAATAGGTCCTATGCTCAGTAATTTTTCGAGGTCGTGAGAGAAAATAGACATTCAGACCGGATTAAAACAGAAATTTCTCTGACTCTGAAATTAGTCCTGTTTGAACAGAGCTTAATGGACTACTTGCACAAGGCTTCCGTGTTCTTCGCAGCAGAGATTAGTAAATTCTGGTTACGCTATGGCTACATTTTACAGACGCTGTCTCTAGGATCTTTCCCAAGATAAACAGCCAAAGCACCATCCAGTGAGCTGGAAAAGGTATTTAAGTTATATTCAGCTTCGAATATACCCAGTTCAATCCGAAATCATGCTGAATGTGTGTCTCACACAAATGTTAACTGATAATCTTAGAGTTAGTGATTGGACAAAAACACCAGGGTTTTCTATGTTTGAAATTGGTAGGAAAATTCTGAGGGTAAAATTCTGTTGAGCTCTGCTGACGATGTACACAGTGTTACTCAGCAAATGCTAATACTTAAAGGTAGAAGTGCGTCATGCGTCTACGTGCAAGTAGTCCATTATTACCCTTAAAAACAGTCGACTCAACTAATGTTTAGCGGTTCCATGAAGATTTACGTTTATTTACATAAGAAGAAAAAAATAGTTCTATTGAAGCCATGTTGACATCATACTTCCACCAGTTGCTGTAATTTCTTTGTGCTAAAAACAAACTTGCTGGAGCGGTCTCTGGATTAATCGAGAGAACTGTTTATTGATGGAACATTTTTGGCTTTTTGGTATGTTGTGACTTTCAGCCTGATAAAACCACAATAACTAATAAAACCACAATACTGGTTTTCTTTTCAAAACTCAAAATAATGAGAGTAAAGTTCAGTCCAAAGTTTTAAGTATTTCGTACCCAAGAGGCTGCTCGTGGGTGTGCGCCTAAAATTGTCATGTTTTAGTTGTAACATGGTTATGGCTCTAAATGTTTTATAAGACATTTAAATGGTCTGGAAACTCATAAGAAAAAGGGTCAATATGAGGTTCTATGTGCTTTCCTATTTAATTGCTTGCTCATAGCACTTCAAGATTTGAAAATGCATGCTGCAATTATTATTCAGATTCTTTGTTTTATTGTTATATTAACTAGGGATGCACGATAACTATTGCCACCGATTTAAAAAAAAAAAAACTACATCATACAGAGAATTGACAACTAAAATTTTCACTGATAAAACGCTAAAAAGGAGAGGATCCCTCACAACACCAAGCTGCAATAGCAGAGAAAAAAAAGGTACTACAACCTCTAAAAATCAATATTTGAGTGGAATATTCTTATTGAGAACAAGCCGCCAATATTTAGATAAATGTTTTCTCGTCGGAGGAGCTTTAACCGCGCTGACAATCTGAGCACACGAAATGTAGAATTTGAATATTTATAACTAATTGATAGCGAATGAACCATAAAAATAAGAATCGAATCGTTTAACACACCACAGTGACATTTAGTCCATTTGTGTAAAAATGGCGATGCCTACCTTTTATGAAGTCCCTACAGCCACTGAATCGAGTGTCTTATACCATTGTACTTGTTACAGTCCAACGAACAAAATGCATCCAAGCTGGTACTCCAAAAACGTGTTTACCATGAGAAAAACACATAAAAGCACAACTATTCACTTTTCTCAAAACAACCTGTGAAATGGACACTGAAAGCCCTATTCAAACAAAACTTTAAGTTGATGCACAATAGGTTGATCAGTGTTTCCCTTAGGATCATGACCTTGGGGGGGTGGGGGGTTGTGGTGTTATGGGTGGTGCGGCAAAACGCTCACACAAACACTTAATAGTGTTTATATGTTTCTTTTAATTGCAGTATACCAATATATTATAATGTCTGAACAATTACTGTACAATAACTAAACAACTGTACACTGAACTAAACACTAAACATCAGATTTATTTTAATATGTTAATTATTCACAAAGTGTGCAGCTTTTGTCACTGCAGTGTATCTTTCTGGGCTTCTGAAAGAACATTTCCAGAGCATCTTGGTATGGATAGTCTGAAACTTCTGGCCCATTTATTGAGATCCGCATGCAGGCTGCAAGATGGTCCCCTTGCAGCCTATTGCGAATGTCTGTTTTGACCTGTAAGGACATTAACTGTTAGGCTTTAAAAGTGATAACTGATAGTAACAACAGTAAAAATCAACTTAACATAGTGATAGTTTAAAGCAGGAAATGCCATTGTATAACTAACTAGCTGGCTATTAATTAAGCAATTTATTTATCAATTCATTCATTCATGCATGTGTGTATTTACTTACTTACCAAGATCAGTCTTGTACAGCCAGGGGGAGTATTTCCCCTCTGACAGCCAAGCTGGGTCAAAACCTGTCGTTCTGTGGTGGCTAGACTTTTGCTGCTTGTCAGGGGCAGGACATGCAGCACTTGGGCTCTTTTCTGTACTTTGATTCGGAGTAGGAAAGCTGCACCGGCTGCTGCTCGCAGCAGAACACGTGTTGTCCTCGTCACCACCTTGGGAGCGTTTAAAAAACGCGGATATTTTTGCCTGCTGCGACAAACTCTCCGACGCGCAGTCTCTCTCTGTCCGCTGATGGGTGTGTGTGTGCGCGCGCATTAGAGCGAAACTCCGCGGTGCGCGACACGGAGGACAATTGTAAACGCGCAAACGTTGAGACAGAAATTACATGCCATCGTATAAATAACATAATGCTATTTAGTTTAATAAAAGAAAAAAGCAAAGACCTGTTATATATATAAATTACTTCTGTCGTTATTCGACGAAAATAAAATTAACTTGACCTTCAAGGGGGGCGGGGGGTGCCGTTGGGGGGGCGGGGCGCCCCGCTAATATGATGGTAAGGGAAACACTGGGTTGATGGTCATTTCTGTAATCTGAAAAATCTTGTTACTGTACATTTATAGTTGCTTATAAAGAGAAACCTGATCAATTCAAATCTGCTATTTTACTGTTCTGAGCATTTATAACATAAAAATGGGACAAAAATTATAAAAACACTTTTGTCTGACACAATGATTGAAAACAAGACGAATATCAGACGAAGTATTATAATTTCAGTATCATTATTGGAGTAAAAGGGTAAAAAAAGTTATTGGGCATCTCTAAAGTTAAGGCTAATATAAAGATTATTCCATTTAAGGCTGTTTGAAATTAACCATATACTTGTTTTCCCATAGTGTTGTTTTTGGTGGTTAAATTGTGACTGTTTTCTTTGAACATTTATTATTACATTGTAACCTGGCAATCTGTGTGGTTAAAGCATTCCATTTACATCCAGTTGATGTAATTAATCCAAATCAACATTTCATTCATGTTACATTTTGAACCAGTCCATGGTGCACAGATTATTTGCAATGTCTGGTAGATGTGACCACCAGGATCAGCTTTCGAATTATCTTAATTTAACAGAAGGGAGTAAAGTAACACAGAGTAATTTTAGTCTTAATAGGGTCCTTAAACACTGAGGGTTTTTTTTTCTACTTCATACATTTGCTTTAAGGCCTTTTCACATTTACCCGAATTTTCATTAATTTTCGTGCAAAGATGTGCCTCTATTAAAACATGGGTGCCAACGGGACATCACACGTCGGACTGAATGAATGCTATGAATAAAAAACACTTGGGAGTACTGTATCAGATTCGTTTTTTGGAAATAGAATGACCAATAAAAGCTCGCTCTTTTGATCACGTGAGTAGAATGTGAAAGAGCAGCTCGGTGGCGGATTTCACAACTTCACTGTTTCTTTGTGAATTTTTAAATGTTTTTTCCTCATACCAATTGGTCCAAATCAATTGTGATGTAATTATAGCTGAATCCTGTATTTAACAAAACCCAATGATCCCTTTTGAAGGCATTGTTTGAGTGTACAGTGTGCAACTAACAAAGCTTTAACTATTGCTAGAAGTCTTTGTTTGGGCTGATTTCAAACTAGAAGATGTGCCAAACTAGATGATTGGTGTTTTCTTCTAGTTCTGATCTGGTTGCAAGGTAGCAAAAAAAAAAACAATCATCTAGTTTTGAGTGGCAAAATATACATTAGAGGAATTTGCTTTACATTTTCTACATACGTTTTTTTTTTATTCTTTTACAGAAAAAGCTGGATCACTTGAAGAGTCTCGACCTGTTTAACTGTGAGGTGACAAACCTCAACGACTACAGAGAAAGCGTGTTTAAACTGCTTCCACAGCTCACTTATCTGGATGGCTATGACATTGACGACCGCGAAGCTTCAGACTCTGATGGTGATGCAGATGGAGTCGATGATGACGATGACGAGGGTATGGAGAAACAGCTTTGCAACTGCTCTTTTGTCCCTTTGTTAATTAAAATCACTTTGAACACAGAAGGAGAGGAAGAGGAGGATGAGGATGGAGAGGACTTTGATGAGGAAGAAGAGGATGATGATGAAGTTGAGGGTGAGGACGATGATGAAGATGGCAGCGGTGAAGATGAGGTAGGAGTTGAGCAGAGCAGTATGTGGTTAAAATAGTAGCATATTTTTTACAAATGCATGTTTTGATTTGCAAATATGTAACTGGAATTTGTAACTATACTTCGGAACGCAAACGGATTTGAATCATGTGGGCATGTTCTCTTCAGGATGGAGAAGATGACGATGAGGACGAAGATGACGATGATGAGGATGAAGGTGAGTTAGGGAAGAGTGCACCTTTTAAGTTCTTGCGAGTTTGAGGGACTGTAAGAAAGTAATGTTTTGTTTGCTTCAAAGAAGAGCAAGGAGCAAAGGGTGAAAAGAGAAAACGAGCTGCAGACGATGAAGATGATGAGGATGAAGAGGATGATTAAGAGCCGACAAGCAGCTTCTTTGTTACCATGCCTTCCCTTTCCTCCTTTTCAACACCTTGACTCTCCCATCCAGCTTCGTGGCCCTACAGAGCTCCCCATGCACAGCTCCCAGTGGGGTCAGGACCGTGCCGATCGGCTGGAGCTCATCTCAAGGAGCCCTGGAGCTTAAGGAAAGCTTTACTTGCCATTCCCTTGCCCATATGGCTTTCCAACCTGGGGGACTTTGGGCACTGCTGTTTAGTTCTGGGTCTGTGCTTTTAATATTTTGTTGACCGTTTTCATCTTCTTTTTTTTTTTGATATTCTTCCTTTCCTGTGTCTTTTTTTTTTCTTCTTTCTAAATTTCTGATTGCTATAGCAACTGTGTTACAAATGGGCCATAATTTTAAAGTGGCAGCCTGTGGCACAAATCAAGGCTGTAGCTTCATTTTTACTTTCTGTAAGACAAAACTTTGTAAATAAATTAACATTTTGTGCTTTGCTTGTGCTCCTATTTCTTTGTCCTGTTCCTTGTAGTGTGAAGATTTGAGTTTGGCACTTCTTCCTGCTGTGGCAGATGTTAATTTGAGAGTTTGGTCGACATGTTGTGCCTTACATCTTAGCATCCTTTGATCATACTTTGTACTTACCTCGACCAATAAACCAAGAGGTACAATCTCAATAGGAAGCAAGGTAGGTCTTACTACCATCTATTGAAGCAAGCACGCACGTAAGCTAGTGAACCAGAATGATCAATCATACACTGGAAAAGCTCCAAAAACAACACTGAGCAATTCCTAAAGTTTACATTTTACCAAATCAATGTGAGAAGAGCGCTAGTGTAGACTACATAAGCAATGATGGAACAAAATACACAAAACAAATACTTGTGTTAAAGTGCAGGTGTAATATTACTCCATTAAAGTGCTCCCTTAATGTATAAATGTATTTGCCTTCAATGTACTTGACTGTCCTAGGTACTATGATTTCATATAACTATAATATATTTTTACTGATTCAAGACCCTTGCTAAGACAATATGTGAAAAGACAATTCACTGTGTTGTACCTAAATATGTATGTGTAAATATAACCTGGTCATATCAGAAACAAAACATGCTATCATAAATAAAATAATTCATTTTAAATTTTTATCATGTTGAAAACATTTTTTATTATTTTTTTTTATTACATTGATGAAGCCAGGCAGGGTTAGAGCCATTGACATAAGCATTACAAATAACAATGTTGCAATATGTCAAATAACTGTTTACACGCAGCTTGTTCTATACAATTTGTTTCATAATTTTAAAGAAGAATTTGACAGCGACTTCTCTGATTTTGTTCGTTGGCAGAATAAACGACTTTCTGTTCTGTGTTGCTGTCAATCACATGATCCCGCCTTGTTTTTTTTTAGGAGAAAATTAAACTATCCTGAACCACATGAAAATAAACTTGAGCCCAGAAAAAATGTTTGCTCACAGTATAGAACTTTAGAAACCGTTAAAACCGATTATATAAATGCCGTACTTTCAGGGGAAATAATTTTTAAAAGTTCGGCTTTTCTCATGGATTTGTGTTGGGTGGTAATCATTCTGCAGCCAACGCTCGCTGCTGTTTGGCTTCACTCCGCCGAGGCGCCGACCATCATGGTTCTTCTGGCACTTGGCTCCAAGAAGTCCTCGCTGCAGCCGACAGCATGACTACGAAACGTTCAGCGCATGCGCAGTAATGCCATTGAGTACGTAACAAATGTTGCTATTTATTAATTAAACGTATTTGTAATCTTTACTTATCAGTTTGTTTAACAATCTATATGATGCACGTTAGTTTTAAGTACCAAAAGCGGTGGAAGTAACCAATAAATTTCTATTCTATTAATACCATATAAAGTATGTTAAAATATTGTATTTATGAGTAAAAAAGTGTATGAAAGTTAACAATTACAATTTGCTGAAAATAAATACACGAGTTTATGGCTATATATATTTGTATTATAAGATTCATAAAAAACAAGTACAAACACACACTCATGCACACACACGGTTGATTCGGAATAACTATAAATAAATAGGGAAATAAAAAAACTCCCACGTGAATAGATGTACTGGTTATCACGGTATAATTATAATATAGAAAAAGTAATCAACGACATAAAATAAAAATGTATATAAAATAAAGAGATAAATAGCATTAGAACAACAATAATAATATGAATATTATACGATACAATAACTAAAATCAAATTTCACGAACTGCTTTATATCTGCAATGCTAAAACAAGTGATCAAACGAATCAGGTTCATCAAAGCAAAAATAGTATTTCGTGTCAATATAAATTTTATGTCTTTTTAAAGAACACTTGTCTAAGTTTAAATCATAGACTTTAAAATGTAATCGCGGGGTATGCGCGTTCCAAAATCCATCACCGCGCATGCGCGTATGAACATTATGCATTTCGCGCTGTCGGCTGCTGCAAAGACAATCTCAAAAAAGGACGGAAAGATTGGTTCATAGAGTTCACAGATGTTTTCCGGTTTGATTTTTTTTATTATTTTATTATATCAATAAGTTTGTGAAACTGGACTTTAAGTTGATGTATTGTATAATAGTAAATGCCCAGTTTTTCGTTTCTTTTATTAGTAGAGTGCTCTCCCCTGAAGGAGTTTGTAGTTATTTAGGGTCAGCCCCTCTTGGTTGCATTCATTGTACTTTTATCTTTTGTTCAGTAAATCAACTTTCCCTCAGCTTTCACATTTAAGTTGGTTTCTGTCTACTAATCCACTGCCTGACATGTTCTTTGAACTTCTTTCAGAAATGGTTAGTTCTCTACTGAATTTTTAAGAATAATTCACTCTTCCAGAGTAGTTTAAGTCGTAAAATTTCATCCAAAATATGAAATATGGTTAATTTTAGGATGTGTATCAATGTGTGAGTGTCTATTGATTTTGGTCATGTAAGAAGATAGACTTTTCGTCAGCCAATTTGGATTTTTTTAAATTTCCTGTACCACATTTTGTGATACGTTTAAAATTGAATTAATAAGAATTCTATTAGTTAAAAGTTCTACTACTGTCAGAAATAGAAATTGAGAAATAGGGCAGCCTTGCCTGTACCCTCTATAATTAGGAAATCTTTTGTGATAGAAAATTGTAAACATTGCATATAACTGATAATAATGTTATTCAGTTCCGCTAAAATATGTGCTGCTGTGTCTCTGTGACTCGTAAAATGATGTGTTTCCTGTGGGGGGACCCCATATAGACCGTCTCTCCTTTTCAAAGGGTCTCTTTCGGGGATCTGCACCATCTCCTGAAAGCTGCGCAAAATGCCTCCCGCCAAGAGGTGAGTGAAATGCTTTTCTGATTATCGTAATGCATTAATAAACCTGTTTCCTTTCTGTTCATACAATCCCTTCTCTTGAGTCTTAAATATTAACGCGATAATGTATTAATTACTAAAACTTTATAAAAAGATATGGCATGACCAACAACATTAAAAAAAACAGTCAGAGAGCACTACAATGTGCTGTTGTTTTATTGGTTAGTTCCCTTTCAGTTGTTCACTTCGACATATTTGTTGTAATGAAGACTGAGGGAACGATCCCTGGGAGTGTGAGTGTTTCCCCCACTGCAAAAGGACAATTATGCATGTGTGGTTGAACAGCTGTTGATCATTAGACAACTCAAAATCACTGACCTCAAAGGTATAGCAAAGAGATTACATCTCCATTCCCTCCAGCAAGGAATGAAGGGTTACATAAGAAACCAATATGTTCCCTTCCAGTCATTCACTACAACGTATTTGTTTTAATTAGGGAAGGGTACCGAAATCTGGTACTTAATCAGCCCCGGTGCCTAATTATAAAAGACCAGAGTATCGATAAGCTGTGATGTTACCTGTTCTGCTATTGGTTCTGGAGAAATTAAAAGAAATCCTACATACGATTGCTAATAAAAACATGACCTAGCAGATTTTACTTAACCAGCCTTGTGTAATGTGAAGATATTCATTATTCACCTGCACAGCCGTTATGTGGAAAAAAGAGAGTTCACACGCACGCAGTACGAGAGCTTGCGCTTAAAGAAAGCCGATGGCGGAGAAAGTCAAATGATCCAAAGTATGTTTATACTTCACCCGTGTGGATGCAACAAGTACAAGATTTTTTTTCTTAGAGGCGGAAACACAAGGAATCGATCAAAACAAAGCGCATTATGTGCCGACAGAGAAATGCCAAGCTTCTACTTCACCATCCGTCCCCTCGGGTATGCTGTGTTAAAATAACGACACAACCGTCACTTGAGATCTCTCTAGATAAGATTAATAATGTTCAAAATTTAGTAAACACATTTAAATAATTATAAATATTCAGGTTTTTTTATTTAAACGAAAATGTTTTATAAATGATGATTTTGTCGAGCATCAGATATTCTTTCTTAAGTGAAACGATCATCTCTCTGTTTAATTTGACGGATGTTCTTCGGCACAGACACAGACACTGCTTTGTTTGTTTCATCCGTTTCTCATTTTCAACAGTTATGTTTTATTTACATTCAATTAAACTGGCAGGAATTATTATAGACGAGTTTTTTGGGAACACATTGGTTAAAAAGGTAATAATTTTATTTGAAAATAATAATTAGTCACAGTCTGTTTCTATCGTTCTACAGTTACTAGTAGTTCTCTCTTTCTCTCTCGTGCTTTGTAAAGAGGCTGTTTCACTCAGAATAACTTAGACACATTTGGCACGAATAAAGAGCTTTTCCAATACAGCGAAACATTATGTATAGATTACCAATAATGTTCTATAACAAATGTTAGAGTCAAGGTGTCGTAAAAGAAATAACGTTTATAAAGTGAAAAGTGCTGTTCTGTAGCACAAGTTAGAGAAACCCTGTGACGCGTTCTCAGAAGCGTTTCTCGATCCCTTCTCACACGCTTTCGTTACTGTCTGCGCATGCGCTTGAAACCGTGTTGGTGTTCGTGAAATATCTCGAGAAAGTTAACTTTCAGGACAGATAGTGGCATAATGTTTTCTGCCATCCGTTCCATTTCTCCTCCTCCGAGGTTTCACATTTGTATATATATTACGTAGTTTGCAATTTTTTAATTCCGTTTTATTATCATTTATTACATTAACAATGTGTAGATTTAAAGATTGAAGAAACGTTTCTTGATTTTTCTCTTGTTCTCCATTTGTTCATCTACTTATTCTGTTGTTTCTGAGAGGCGTTGCACGTATTAGACGTTTCACATGTAAAACTTGCTTCGAGATATAAAACGTTTGAGATACGAACGTCACCCTGTAACGCATTAATTTCGTATTTTGGGGTACCACTGTATTAGATATTAGATCTAATCTAATCAGATTAGATTACCTTGAATTCTGGAACTTTATAAGTCACGGTCCAAGGCAAGTCCAAGTAAATGGAGGGAAAGTTTGAGACAGTTCAAAAGTCACAAAATTTTAATTTCAAGTCACTTGAAACAAAGCAATAGATACCTGTCCTGAGACTCAGTCAGTAGAGCATTGCGCTAACAACACAAAAGTCATGAGTCTAACCCCCAGGGAAAGCAAGAACTAAAGAAAAGTTTTCACTCCTTGAAGTGTAAATGGCTTTGGATAAAAACGCCTGCGACATGTGTAAATGTTATGCAATTGTATGTTACCACAGAAATGCCAAAAATCTAAGCATTAAGTCTCAATACAAATATTCAAATGCCTAAAATTTAAAGATTAACAAGAAAATTCACAAAAAGTCTTCAAGATCCACCACTGTTTGTACAACCCTTTCGAGACCAGATTCATGATTCACCACAAATTTTGTTTCGAGATGGTAATTGTGCTTCTAGAAACACTACGCTTTTCAGGAGCTTGCTTACAAACAGGCTACTTTGGAATACTTTAGTTTCTTTTACACAACACAATGTTCGGGCGTGTTGTATGCTGCGTGTAAATTACCGTGATGGGCCGCCATGTCCTAAAATGCCAGCGCCATTTTTTTGCTCTATCATGGAGCTGTTATTAATTTCTTAAGCTCTTCGGCCCATTGAACACTTGGAAATCTTTAGTGAAATAAAATAAATTGTGAAGACCATATTTAGGTGTGGGGTTTTTGGGCCTTTTGTATACATGGTGTGTAACAGAGAGAGTAATAATGGATAGTATTTCTGATTCATATCTCGATACCCATCCCCGATTAAATCACTACCATAAATTACATGACATGGCTTTAGTGATTCCAGAACATAAAAGAATTCTTTAAAGCATTCAAATTTTTTGTTTTTACGTTTTTAAATAGTTATTTCTGTTGTATTGGGCTAAAACATACAGGTATATGATCTGGCTCCAGTGATCCTCCATCTTCTACTCCTTCCCTGTCTAAGTATCCACCGACGAATGGCTGCTGCTTATCAATCTAAAAACATATAAATACGTATTTATTATCTATTTAACTTTGATTTTTTTGTGTTTTTTTTAAACCTTTCAACACACAAATGACAAGAAAATAGCAAAATAAAAATAATCTCTAAAAATTATAATCTTGGTGATATTAATGTGAATTTAAGGTTTTTGAACACTCTTGAAAAGGAAATGTTGCATTTTTATTTGAAAGTCTCTTATGCTCCGTTTGTTTAACAATGCCACTTTGACATTGCGCCTCTTACTAGACGCAGAGATTGAAATCTGCCGTTAAAATCTGTTAAGCCGACAGGGCTCAAGCGAAACAAATATCTAAAATGCAAGAACCGAATTCCTAAATAAAAAGTTCTGCTATGTGCACTTCACCCAAACAGAGTGAAAGCGGGGATAGCCAGTCACACGTCTATCTATCTGTCTGTCTGTCTATCTATCCATCTATCTATCTATCAATGACACTGTAATATACGAAAGGTGAACTCGCACAGACAGAAATGCATAAAAATTATGATTCAAGTCCAAGTCGAGTCACAAGTCTTTTACCATATTGTTAAGTTGGGTCTCAAGTCACCTAATTATTCACTTGAGTCTGACTCGAATCCACCTGAAGTTTAGTGTCTGCGTGTATGGAAGGACATCGGGCATGGCCTTTTACTAGGGTTCATTACGACAAATACGTTGTCGTGAACGACTGTGAGGGAACGTCTTGGTTACTCGTGTAACCCACCCTTCCCTGAAAGAGGGAATGGAGATGTATTCCTTTAGCCGTGCCCTTGAGGTCAGTGAATTAGAGGTGCAGAGAGGGAAGTGGGTTCGGCTCCTCGAAAGTCACAGAATGAGAGTAGGTTCAGTTGGGGTGATGTTCAAATTACCTACCCCTGCACAATGACACGTGCACCATTAGTCTTCTGCAATGGAGGAAATACTCACGCTACCAGGGATCGCTCCAGCAGTCGTCATTACAAACAAACGCATCTTCGTGCCCTCCTTCAGGTAACCAAATAATATATTAAGATATAATACTACTACTACTACTACTACTAATAATAATAATAAGATATTATCTGGAGCTCTTCTCCATCTGAAGTTCCTTCTGCCGGCTCTGGAGCTGTTTTCTCAAACCAGATAATTTTTTGACCAATTTTTCACTTTCTGCAGCACAAATCTGTCCTGCTGTGGGTTTTACGCTTTTCAAATTCATCAGCTTTCTCTGCAAGGCAGGAACTGGAGGGGAAGGAGGAGGAGAGATGGACTTTGCCTGTTGAAAATAGAAAAAAATCATTAGATGCTTTTCACCAAGAAAAAACTTTGTCTATTTCTATTTCAGCGTCTGGAAGCCAAGAGCTTACTCTGCTAGCAAAGCAAAGACAATGGGTTCCTGGGGAAGCAAGAACTAACCAAAACTGTTCCTAGATTGAAATGTAAGTCGCTCTAGACAAGGCATCTACCAAATACACGAATGAAGATGTATGTGAACCTGGCTTCGATCAACACACACACACTTCAAAGAACGGTTTAAGGTTGTGAAGGAACTGAGATTGGCCCTCCTGACTTAAGGTTTTGAATTTGCATAATATAACCATGACTTCAGAACAAACCTTGATTACTTCTCTGGCTCGCGCTTCTTTGGAAGTTCCTCTCTTTTAACGAGCCGCCGATTCTCCTTCTCCTTGGCTTTCTCTCTCTGCTCAATTTGTTTTTTTTCTTGCCTCCCCCAGCTGTTCAACTAAAGGTTATAAAGTTAGGAGGCAGAACAAAACAACAAAGACCTCAGAATCCAAATTTGAACCCCACATCCCTCCCTTCGATCATCCCTTAGTGTGTCGCTCTGTTACGATATAGATGACTGGCTACGCTAACCTTTAGCTTCCAGTTTATTCTTCAGAAACCTATGGGTGACTTCAAGACGCAACACCCAGAGTTTAAAAGAGATTAGGTTCAAAACCTGAGCTTCTGCTTAAAACCAATAATTTGAATTGACAAGATTCAACTAGGGTTTGAGAACGAACCTCTCTGTCTTTCCTCCTCCTCTTCTCAAGCTACTCCTCATACTCCTTTTTCATCATTTCTCTCTCTTTTGCGATCCGTCGCTCTTCCTTCTCTTCCTCTATCCTCTCCTTCTCTCTCTCTTCCTCCTGCCTTCTTTTCTTTTCTTCAATCTGTTCATCAAAGGAGATAAAGTGAGACGGCAGGCCAAAAGTATAATGACTCTGGAATCTTAATCTGATGGAGTTCTGCTCTTCAGTACCTGCAGCTTTAAAAAATCACGGTGCTTTTGGTCGTCGTAACGCTGCTGAATGGTGAACCCTTGCTCGAAAACATTTCCTCTTCCGTAAACCGAGGAAGGAGCTGGGGAGGCTTTATTCTTGCCAGGAGGAGAAGGAGGTGGAGACACAGAGTTTGTCTGTCGAGGAAAGAGAGAAAACACCTACTGTTAGATTCTCTTCACTAAGACTATAGCTGTCCATTTCACTTCCTAGAGGGCAACAGATGTAACCCAGCTAGAAAAGCAAAGATCATGGGTTCAATCCGAGGGGTGACAACAACTATCCACAAGTCTACGTTCCTTGAAATGGAAATCAGTTTGGATTAAAGCATCTGCCAAATGTATAAATGTATTTTGTATTTAACCTGACATTAATGAATGCACAGAGCAATAATCTCCCAAGTTTAAAGGATTTGAAGCATGTTCTGTGTTTCATTCAGCTTTGAGCGAAACATTTTAATATTGTTGCCTTTAACTAACCGTGTTTGACCCTCGTGACTTAAAGCTGCATCACACAATAGAATTTTTGGACCGATTTCCCTCGTCGGATGATTAGAATGTTGAAAAATGAAATTTTCTTCAAAAATAATATTTTGATGTAAAAGCTACAACCTGTGTACAGCCGACGCTCTCTGATCGGCATAAAGCAATAAAGTTCCTGACCCCTTTCCCTCGATCAGAACCCAAACTCAAACGCTCATCGATGGTTTCTCTTTCCGACTCAATCTGTGAACTGAAGGTGATTTTCTCACGAGAACACGCTAACGTTTAGCATCAAACTCACTTTCAGAAACATTGGCGACTTCATGGATAAAACATTGTCAGTTTTATACAGTTTATGTTCAAAACTTGTGCTTCTCTGTTTAAAAACATGTTTAGAATTTGCATTCGACCATAACGTCAGAACAAAACTCTTTTACTTTTGACGTCTTCTTCTCCTTCTCTCTCTGCTCCACTTGCTTGTATCTTATTTCCTCCAGCTGTTCAGCAAAAGGTTATAAAGTTAGGAGTCAGGACAAAAGAACAAAGACCTGAGAATCAAAATCAGATCTAAAATTTGAACCATGCATCCCTCCCTTCGATCATCCCTTAGTGTGTCGCTCTGTTACGATGAAGATGACTGGCTATGCTAACGTTTAGCTTCCAGTTTATTCTTCAGAAACCTATGAGTGACTTCATAGACGCAACACCCAGAGTTTAATAGAGATTACGTTCAAAACCTGAGCTTCTGCTTAAAACCAATAATTGGAATTGACAAGATTCAACCAGGGCTTAAGAACGAACCTTAATCTGACAGAGTTCTGCTCTTCAGTACCTGCAGCTTTAAAAAATCTTGATGTTTCTGGTCCTGGTTTCTCTGCTGAGGGGTCAAGCCTTCCTCAAAAACATTTCCACGGCCGTAAATGGAAGAAAGAGCTGGAGAGAGACTCGCAGACTCTGAAAACGATAGAGACAAAGGTATTTTATTGAGGCTCAAACTGAATTATTGCTCACTTCTTGAAATTTAGATTCAGTTACCTTTCTCTGGAGATGCAGGTCTTGTTTCTCCCATTGCCACAGATTTACACGGGTCAGTTTTTCTCAGGTGCGCTTTGAGATCCGTTGAAAACACGGCATCATCATGGTTAACACAAATTGTGTTAGAAATTGTACTAAAAAATGCTATACATGTGTTTGTATCGAACTGATGAAGGGCTTCTGAATTGTGTTACATACTGATGAGATTTCCTCTGACATCTTTGAGGGGAGCTCCTCCTCCTCCTCCTCCTCTCCCCCAGTAATTATATTTCTCTTTCTCCCCTTCTAACTTCAAGTCCCGCCTTCTTTGTTCCTCCCTCTCGCGTTGTTTCCTCTGCTCCTTTTCTGCAATCTGTGCTCCGCAGAAAGACAAGTACAACTCTGTTAACACGCACATCATGATTCTTACCGTCCCCGTGATTGACTAATGAAGCAATAGTGAAAATGATGCAGCGTTTACAGCTGATGTCAGAGTGCGGGTACCTGCTGCTTGAGGGCATCAGCGTAGCTGACGGGACTCGGCTGAGGGCACGGTGTTCTGTGAAGAGATCCACAGATGAGCCACGAGTTATTGTGATTCGTTCTGAACTGAACAAACTGTGCTTTATTCAAGAAATCCTTGGTACAATAATCCTGAAAAACATGCTCTTACTGTGTGTGTCCTCTGGAGGGAGTCGCTGGCAGAGGTGGGAGGCACGTCTCTGGATGGACTGGCAGCTGCTGGCTCAGTACTGGTTGATCTGGTGCAAATAAAAGCAAAAGCAGCTAGTTAAGACACAACTATTATATACTAGTACTTCACTCAAACTCCTGCTACCAGCAGCAAAAAAAAAAAACGATTATTTCCTAGAGAAAGAACTTGTTTGCTATTAAACTTTAACGAAATAAAAATATTAACTAACTCAGTAAAATGTTAACTAACTTGATTTCATGTATCATTTAGTCAAAAAAAGCTGTTTTAAGAACATTTATGTAAGTTTAAGAAACACTTGACTAACTATTATTTCACATGCGTGTCTGTATTTAATGCATGCATCACAAGATCAAGCAGATTATTAAATCGATGTGGAGGGATTTCTGAAATGCAGCTTTTGTTGAAATAAACTCTCTTTTACTGTTATCTGAACGCCGCTGAGTGAGCTTCTGAATTGTGAGTAGTGTTACGTGCTGATGAGGTTACCAGGATTCTCTCTGAGAAGAGACATTCCTCTTCTTTGCCAGTACTCTTGCTGGAAAATAGAAATCAAGGCAGAAAGTCAAAATCAAGGTGCACACAGCAATATAGAGTTTGATGCCCAAATCACATTTCTATGCTTTGAAAATATTGAAAACATTCAGATTTCCTCAGATTCATGGTTTCATGTGTGTTTTACTTTGGAATCTGGTGGATTCTGTCTTTTTTATTGACAGGTAGCTGTTCTTTAAGAGAGATTTCTAATCTCAGCTCATTACTAAAAGACATTTTACAAGAAAACTACTAGAAGCCATTGATTAGTGATAGAGGGTGAATAAAGAAAAATAGCATTTTTGTAATGTGTTTAGCGAAAAAAAAAACATCACAGACTGAAGACGATGCATATCGATCATCATTTTTTATCATCAGGCTCAAGAAACAGATCACAGATAAACTATTAGCTCCGCCCATTTCACATCTTTAAATTTATTTTAGCGTGAGAAATCAAAGATATGGCGTGAGAGATCACTCAAAAATGCGTGAGTCTTACGTTCAACGTGTGAGAGTTGGCAGCTTGCAGTTTCACTCGTGAGTATGGATGCAGAAACACTGCATTGTGGGAAATGTTGTTTTTTTCGTTTTTTTTTCTTTTTTAGACACCAAAAACTTTAAAGCTCTCGCGGGCCACATTAGATTACATTGCGGGCCACTTGTTTTACACTTATGATTTACTTGGTCCAGCTCCTTCACTCATTTTGGTGACCATAAACTTAAGCATGGGCTAAAAATCGGACGTAATACACTGATTATCTTAGCACTTAGCGTCGTTGTTTACGCATGAGCAGTGACATCAATTTAAAATAGGAAATCACCCAACAGGAAAATGTTAAGGTTGTGGAGAGCGGGAATCTATTGATTATGAAATGCAAAACCTATGAAGTGGAGAGAAAAGGTCTAATGAAAGAGGTAAAAAAAAAAGAAAATAGATCATGTACAATTTCGACACTATTAAAAGATGCTAGAACTTACGAAAGTATTTTGTTTTTTTAAAAAAGTATTTAAAAAAAAAAACTAAAAATGATTACAGAGTATAGGTGGGAGTATTCCGGCTCATGCTGCATTGGTTAACATTACGGAGTGGCCATGAGCCGGAACCCGAAAAGATTCGTTCTTTTTGCGAGTCCTCCGGGTCCTTTCGGTCTTTTCTCTTTCCGGCTCATGCTGCATTGGTTAACATTATGGAGTGGCCATGAGCCGGAAACAGAAAAGATTAGTTCATCTTTCGAGTCATTCGGGTCTTTTCGGTCTTCTGTCATTGATGATGAACGGGTTACGCTCGGAAAACCACAAGAATGATGCGCATGCGCCAATGAACGAATCCCTCTCCAACACGACTCGTTCATACGGAGTCACATTAAAGATTCGTTCAAAAAGAACGAATCGTTCTTGAACGACACATCACTATTTGTTACGTACGTAGTCACGCTGTCGCCTCACTCGCCTGCAGCAAGGACATTCTCCTTGGTTCTGGCAAAGTGAAATGAAGCTAAAAGTGGGCGTTGCAAGCAATAAATCTTAAACCAACAAATTTAAAACAATTCATCCCCTTCAGAGTGTTCATGGAGGTCCCATCTAGAGATCTTATTCATCAAATCTACTGGAGCCAGGGGTGGAAATATATATATATTTTTTTAGCTCCAATGTTGGCAATTTTAACATGGGAGTGAATGAGAACCTGCTCTGTTTTGGAGCCAGTCGGTTGCCCTTCGGTTAGAGCAGTGCTTTTCAATTCTCAGTGCTTTTGGCAGGTTACAGGGCAATGTTTCCAAACGGCTGAAATAAAGGGTGTTTTCATTTAAATTAAAATGCCTAGTATGTTCATTTAATGGTCGTAAGTGTGGTGCGGGGCGGGCGGGTTGTAAAAATAGATAGAGTGGTGCAGGGAGGGCCAAAGATAAAAAAAAAGCGGGGCCCACGGGTCAGAAAAATACCTGACCCACACATCACCCCTGTGCATGCCCTGACAATTAGAGCGCCAACTACTGTAGTTGTTCTGCAATTACACTTTGGTCACACACTCCCCCCCCTGGCAGCGTGCAGCCACTATTTGAGAAGCACTGGGTTAGGGCAATTTTATTTTATGTATGATAAATGTAATAACATAATACCAAAATATTCTATGGTTAGTTAAATTATGCAAATTATTGCTTATCATTAGAAATTTTGTCAAAATCAACTTTATAGATATTTTCGCTTGATGTAGGATTAATAAAGACATAAAATTTGAAGTATTTATGCCACAATCATTTATGTGTTCAGAGGGTATGGTAAAGTATTATTGTGTCATTTTGGGGAAATACAATTGAAACATTTAAAAAATTCCAAGTGTCTGGGTATACACTTTCTCCGGCACACTTCGACTGCCACTGGCACACATTGACTGGCACTGTCCTACTATTGGACACTCCGACTGGCACTGTCCTACTATTGGACACTCCGACTGGCACTGTCCTACTATTGGACACTTCGACTGGCACTGTCCTACTATTGGACACTCCGACTGGCACTGTCCTACTATTGGACACTTCGACTGGCACTGTCCTACTATTGGACACTCCGACTGGCACTGTCCTACTATTGGACACTTCGACTGGCACTCTCCTACTATTGGACACTTCGACTGGCACTGTCCTACTATTGGACATTCCGACTGGCACTCTCCTACTATTGGACACTTCGACTGGCACTGTCCTACTATTGGACACTTCGACTGGCACTGTCCTACTATTGGACACTTCGACTGGCACTGTTCTACTGTTGGACCAGTCCTGACTGGCTCTCTATTGGATAGCACACAACACGTGACCTTATCTGTTCCTGAAGCACAGTGTGGACACCAAACTTTAAAAGTGTACCGTCAATTTACAGATTGAAATAAAAGTTCAAAATATTATGCTGTAGTCCTTTTCCTTAATCTATCGTGTGGTTGACTTCTATAAAATAAACATGTGAAGACCAGTAAAGGGTAATTGTTGTTCCCAGAAATAAAGTATCGTTAACTTATGCAAAGTGTCAAAAGCTAACTTTATTTAAAGTTGCAACAATACCTGTTATGAATCGTATGTCAAATTAATTTTAACTTTAAACAAAAACAAACTGCACAATTTAGAATTTGTTTGTACCCCTATTCTATTAAATTTATCCAATAGTCCGAGAATGTCATTCGTGAGAAGTGTTTGAAGTCACGTGCTTAGAAGTCAGGCCCAGCCAGACCCTTCTCCTAAAGAGACTGAATCGCAGTTTTGACTGAATTATTGTTTTTAAAACATTTTATTAAGTTAACTTTTTTGTTTTGCCGGTTCTTGAAACCATAAATTATCTTAAGGAAGGTATTAAACTATGCAAATTATTAAGTGTTTTCAATGAAAGTGTTTTCAAGTAAATTAAAGCTTACTGTATTTTGTTTAGCATTGTTTTCTTTATCAACAGTGCAAACACATGAGGTGCTGTCTGCTTAGCTTTGGCATTTGCTAACATTAATGTACATTTCTGAAGCTCTCTAATCCAGCTTGGGAACCTCTGTTTTGTAAAATACTGTATACACTTATTTATCTTTAACCTATAATTATTAAAATTGAAACAAATAAACAAATCAAGGCTTGGAATGTTTCATAAAATAAATATAAATAACCCCAAACACGTGAGTACATTTTAAATTATTAAATTTTTTTTGTAAGTGGCACAGTGGTTATCACTGCTAACAGTTGGAAGGCTACTGGTTCAAGGCCAGCCATTGGCCTTCCTGAGAGGACATTGCTCGTTCTCATGAGAGGGTTTTCTCCGGGTTCACCGGTTAACCCCACCAGACAAAAAAACAGGCATCAGGATAATTTAATTCTTTAAATTCTAGGGTGTACCCCACCTTTTGCCCAAAAAAAAAATCACTGGCGAATGGGCACAAGTGTAACCCTTTGGCCCTGAAAAGGAAGAAGCAGGTAAAGAAAATGAATAAAAGATTTTTGTGAATTTTGATAAAAGAAGTTATATACAAACTGTTTTGTATTTACAGGTGGGGACTAAGATGGCGGAATACCTGCAAAATTCTGAACAGGAAGATGTTTTTTGCACTCTGCCTTGGAGATGGTGAAACAACCAGCCCCATCTTTGCCGTAATTATCTGCCAGGCATTTGACGTACTTTTTGTTTCAATTATACAAGGGATTGTCAGCTGAGCTGAGAGTTGCTGTGTATTGCATAGATGGACACAAATCTCTTAAATGTTTGTATTAAAAGTTATTGTGGTTTCATTAGAATGCCGGTATGTTATATGTTGTTGATTAAAATCTATTACTATTATTACCAAAACTGTTTGTGATTTCATTAATAACCCAACATAAAGGTAATAATTAACCCAGCAAAACATGCAAAATAAATCCAATGATTGGGTTAAAGTGTAACCCAAAACTTGGGTAAAAATTACGGTGAGTTGGATTTTTCTGGGTCCCAGCTCTCTGGGTTAAATGTAGTAACTTAGCAGTTGGGTTAGTTTAACCCAAACTCATATTCTGTCCCATCGTTGACCAGCAGTTGGGTTATTGTTGGGTCGTTTTTAACTCAACCTTTTTTAGAGTGTACGACCAGCACACATACACTTTTTATTTTGATTCTATTTAGTCAATCTGAGGCCTCTCGGGGTGCCCTATATATTTACAGTCTATATTGTTGTAATTACACTAAATGCAATAACAGTGTAAAGTGCTAAAGAAATATATTGACTTAATAATGTTAACTCTAAACATAGTCATGCACATACATTTGTAAATAATCTGATACATTAAATACACTTTTTAAACAAATTTGATCACTGAAATCAAAGAGACAATTGCATTGGCATTAGGAGAATTTTTAGTAAATGAGGATAAATAGAGCAAAAGTTTAAAATAGCATCTTTGAAGTGTCATTACTGATCTCCATGCAAAGAAATCCTTATATAAATTTTAACGTATTGTAAACATTGTTTGAATTTCAAATAACTGAACAGTGAGATGCAGACGCAGAGTTAAATGTTCCAAATAATCATGATGTTCAGGATCAAACAGGGAAAACCTTATTCTCAATTAAAGATATACAGATATTTGATGTAATACTGAGCGAAGTCTAGAAACTAGAAAACACTAGAAAAACTTCCCACAGAAATGAATCATAAGTAGAAGTTACAGCTTGAAGTTAGTTTTCAATTATAGTAGCCATCCAAATGTCTCACTATTCAAACATTTTTACATGAAATTAGACAGAAAATCTGGTACAAAATAACAATCAAATATTTAACCCATAATAACAGATCACAAATGAAATAAGAGCTTGCATAGAGATTAATTGCAAAAACAACTTTCAGCAGGTTTTTCTTCTGTTCAGAAAAATAACCGCATAAACAGATGCTTGAGAGAGGAGGATGGAGGAGGTGCATCACAGTGAACAGGTCAGGAGAACCATCACCACCAGTGAATCCATCAATCCATCAAGATCCCCTTCCCATTGCCCACATTCATGTTTGTTTACCATCACATTGTCTCTCTTTTAAAGCCCGGCCTGAGAGTTTCTCACGTTCTTGATCTCAAGTTCTAGTTGTTTGATCCGCACATCCTTCTGATTGAGCAGCTCCCTCATCCTTCGGATCTCATCCTGTTGCTTGTAGAACATCTGCCGCAGCTGGGTTCAGAAACAAAAAGCTTTCATGAGAATACAGAAGAAAATCAGTAGAGACAGTATTTACAAGCTTTAAAGTCACAACACCCAGAGACTCAACAGGGGCTTTCACACCTGACCTGTGAAAACCTCTGGGAAAAGGGGCATGGTCAGCCAGGGAGTGGCAGTGTTGATAGCAGTGTAGAACTTTTTTGACTTTGTAAATCATTGATGAAATGATCGTAGCCTAGAAACTACTCTTTCCAGTGACCCCCCGCGCCCCCTTTTCTGTTAGCCATAGATTCTGACTTTCTGACACAAACCTGTCTGGCACACATTTTACGTTCAGTCACTTAAATCCTCATTCAGCTGCTCAGTTTCATCTTGACCACATCTACTGTCGGTGGCTACATATATTGAGAGTTTCGGAGGCATACCTCGTTCTCTGTTTTTGGAGGGGAGCAGTGAGGGGAGTCTCCATTGCTGACGCAGCTGCTGTGATCCTCTCCGGAAGGCAGCTGCAGTGAAAAGTTCTTTTCTTTCTTCTCGTTCCTCTCTTTGTCATCTGAGCGTTCCTGTATGAGCGGCAACAGCACTGGCAGACAGTGAGGGCTATGAGTCTCTGATGATCCAATCGGGCTTTTCCTCTGACCTAGCTCCACATAAGAGTCCAGTTTACTTCCAGGCCTCAATGACATCATCACCGGACCTAGAACGAGAGCGAAGCAATGGACATGAAAACACTTGATGCTTCCTTTTACATCAAAATTTATAGGTTTCAAATAAATGTTATGCATTTTTAAAAATGTAACTGTGTTTGCAGATCACGAGATTTCTGATTTCCTGGCCATTTTTCAGAAAATGTTAATGATGACACGAAAACATTTTTTTTACTCACAGTAAGTTGTTAGGTGAAGTATAACTGTTTACTCTTTTAAAATCATAAAAAAACTTTACAAATGACACAGCAGTTTTTAACATTTTTGATTCCCACATTTAATATCAATAACAGTGTCTTGGGGTAGTTGTCGATGAGGTTCTTTATCTTCTTTGTTGGCAAAGAGCCTCCAAGTCTTACGATTTTGTCGAATTTTTTTTGGGTTGCACATGCAAAATTGACCTTTCTGACATACGTTTAGTTTTACGTTTACTCTTTTAAAAATGAAACCCTAGAAGTGTGGAGGCTTGTCTCTGAGCTGTTTGGAGTATTTGTGGCTACTTTGTGTTATCGGTGTAGTATTGGCTTTCTTCTGGCAAATTGACCAGTAAACACAGTTGTTCATGCAACCAAACACAGTAAACACAGTTGTTTGCCAATAAATGGCTTTACCTAACAACTAACCATGAGTGGGAAAAATGTGTTATCTATGGCTTTTGTGTTATCATTCATATTTTCTGAACCATGGTCAAGAAATCAGAAAATTTGCTTTTGACCACAACTGTATCCATCAAATCAAGTCGGCAATGAAAACCAAGTTGAACAAAAAAAGACGAGAGAACAGAAAACGTTTTGCCCCAAAGTATATGATTTATTGTGGCAGCAATATCAGGAAAGATAAAGTATTTTTTTAAAGGGGTCATGACATGTTGAGCCTTTTAGTGGCCTTTATGGTGATTTACGAGATTAGCTTGAATCAAAAATCAAACCATGGATGTTCCAAAACAAAAAACAAGTTTGTTTCTTTTAGAAATGTGTTTTATTCGAGCCATTGTTGATGCTACACAAGTCCCATTATAATGTGGACCGGACATGAAAGGATCCATTTCCCTCTCGTGGAAGTGAAGCACCATCCACACAGCAACGCTTTCTCTTGTGGTATTCAGAAACAAACACATGAGAGTCAAACAGAGGGAAAGACAGAGCACATACCGTATTTTTCGGCTCATAAGACGCACTTTTCCTTCCCCAAAACTGAAGGGGAAAAGTTGGTGCGTCTTATGAAGCGAATGCAAACCACCGCGAAGTCCGGTAACGGCCGTATGAGAGGTGTAAGAGCTCCGGAGCTCCGGAGCTAGGCCGAAGCCGTGGCCATATTTGTTTACCAAGCGCTGCGCGCTGACGTCATCGCCCATCTCTGCCATTGCGCGGACGTAACGAAAACGGGGGGAAAACTACATTTCCCACAATGCCTTTGGCATCCGCATCCATACTTACGTCACGAGCGAAACTACAGAGATCAGCTGCTGTGTCTCACAACGTAAGTCTCTTGCACTTGAGTGATCTCTCACGCTACAAACCCGTTTTCTCACGCTAAAATACATTTCATGTTGTGAAATGGGCACAGCTCATAGTTTGTCTGCTATGTTTTTTGAGCCTGACGATAAGATGATGATCGATAAGCATCGTCTTCAGTCTGTGAGGGTTTTATTTCCACTAAGCATTCACTTGGACAGTTTCACAATCTTTGACAGTTTGATCCTTTATTAATGGAGTTATTTCAAAAGGATTTATATTAGAACAAAAAGCATACGCTTGTTTCCAGCGCTCGCTCTCTCTCTCTCTCGCGCGCGTGCGCTCGCATGAGGTAAACAAAACGCTCTCAATGACTGAAACTCTTCTTTAATAAACTCAAACTCAAATCATCTCTCAACGTACATCTCACACATGTACATACGAGATCACAAACGTAACGTGCTCTGCTATTAGGGAGTGTTTGTTTAAAGGGGGGCTGACTAAAAAAGTTTGAGAACCACTGTATTATTACTAATGTGGGGGCAATCTTACTAGATATTATTAGTAATGTAGTGACAATGTTACTGCTATTATTAGTAATGTAGTGACAATGTTACTGGCCATTATTAGTAATGTAGTGACAATGTTACTAGCTATTATTAGTAATGTAGTGACAATGTTACTGGCTATTATTAGTAATGTAGTGACAATGTTACTGGCTATTATTAGTAATGTAGTGACAATGTTACCGGCTATTATTAGTAATGTAGTGACAATGTTACTGGCTATTATTAGTAATGTAGTGACAATGTTACTGGCTATTATTAGTAATGGCAGTGACAATGTTACTGGCTATTATTAGTAATGTAGTGACAATGTTACTGGCTATTATTAGTAATGTAGTGACAATGTTACTGGCTATTACGGTATTACTAATGTGGGGGCAATGTTGCACTGGAACAGTGATGGTGATAACGAATGGTGGACTTTAGAGTGATGAGTGGGGCAAAGAAAAACATTACAGCCTTTTTTTGTTACTTTACTGTTTACTGTCTGTTCATGTTACATGTTTGGCTGTTACCTTTTACACAGTTGATATAAAATATTTTACAACAGTATTTGGTTCAGAATCTTTTTTTTTCTGGATTTTCCTCTTTAAAATTGGGTGCGTCTTATGTGCCGGTGCGTCTTATGAGCCGAAAAATA
>SRMA01026711.1:848302-961150 GCA_007224835.1 Danionella cerebrum | reverse complement strand
CAGCAAACATCTCTCTCTCTCTCCCCTACAGACAGCCCCTGAACGCCCGGAACGGCATTGCCCAAAAGCCCCGATCCTCCTGGACACCGGACTCACGAGCACTGTTGGGATTTGTAGAGCTCTCACGAAGAGCAAGGAGAAGACACGAGCACCGAGCACTCACAAAGACTGAACTGGACATTATCACTACGTATTAGCACAATAAATCCACCCTTCGGGGATCCTTTCTGTTTACAACCTTGTTGTGTGGTCCCTCTCCTGCGACATCTGGTGGAGAATGCGGGCATAGACCCAAGGGGGGATCACACTCAAGCGTTCAGCACCCCGGATTTCTAACACTGTTTTTTTTTTTTTATTTCTTCTTTTTTGGGGATTTTTCTTCGTGGATTTCGGAGTAAGTACGGTGCGCTGCGCTCTCCGGATAATGGAAGACCTCGTCAAGCACCTCGCAGAAGTAAGCATTAGCCAACAAGAGATTGTGGAGTTCCTTGCGAAGCAGCTGAGCGAGACGGAGCAGAGGATCCGATCTTCAGGGTGCCAATGCCCAGCAGATCCCGCTGCCCGATGTGAGAGCGCAGGCTGCGCGGCTTCTTCAGAAACTGACCCCACATAATGACGTTGAGTCTTATTTACAACTATTCGAATCCACTGCAGTGACTGAAGGGTGGCCACGAGACGAGTGGGCATGGGCGCTGGCACCTGTCCCGTCTCGCCCAACTCTGGCTGCTCGAAGGAAGCCCCTCCGCCAGCCAGGTCGTCGAACGTGTGGTGCTGGACAAGCTAGTAAGGGCCCTTCCCCGTGCGCAGAAGCAGTCTGTGCATATGCGCAACCCAGCCACTCTATGGGAGGCCGTGGAGACCATTGAGCTGGCGGAGGTGGCCCACCACGACGAACCCGGAGAACGTGCGCCACCGTACCCCCAGAGGGTGGTCCAGGACCCGCGTCCGCCAGAGGGCCTCCATCATCGGCTGCCCAAAGGAGCCCCGTCCGTGGCGGTGAAGATAAATGGACGCCGCTACCACGCGTTGCTGGACTCAAGGAGTTCAGTGAGCCTGCTGAGGAGCCAGCTCCTCCCACCTCGACCCGAAACCCATGCCGTGCTTCTACTAACCTGCATCCATGGAGAAAACCGCAAAGTGAGGGCCCGCCAAGTCCAGCTGTGGGCTAGAGGAGAGACCTGGATGATCGAGGTGGGTTTGGTCAAGAACTTACCTGTGCCAGTGCTCCTCGGCAGGAATTTCCCCGGGTTCGCAGGCCTACTCACCGCCGCCACCAGCCGACCCATCAGCCCTGGAGGGAGCCGCCCAACCCCGTCGCAGGAGAAGGCAAGGAGCCGCGAACGCGGTGCAGCGGATTCGGGACCGCTTCCACTGGCCGGGAATTGACGGCGAGGTGAAAGCTTTCTGCCGGGCATGCCCCATATGCCAGAAGACATCACCGTGCACGCCTCCCCCAGTCCGCTGATTCCACTCCCCATCATCGGGGTGCCCTTTGAGCGCATTGGGATGGACTTAGTGGGGCTGTAGACGAAGTCTGCCCGAGGCTATGAGCACACCCTGGTCATTGTGGATTACGCCACCCGGTACCCGGAAGCTGTGCCTCTACGCAAAGCCACCGCGAAGAACATCGCCCACGAGCTGTTCCTGCTGTTTAGCTGGGTGGGCATCCCCAGCCAGATCCTGACTGACCAGGGAACCCCCTTCATGTCCTGGCTGATGGCTGACCTCTGCCGGCTGCTCAAAGTCGAACAGCTCCACACGTCTGTCTACCACCCCCAGACTGACGGCCTCGTCGAACGATTCAACCAGACCCTCAAGGCAATGTTAAAAAGGGTGGCTGCTGACAACAGGCGTGATTGGGATCAGATGATCCCGTATGTCCTCTTCAGCATCCGAGAGGTGCCCCAAGCGTCCACAGGGTTCACACCCTTCGAACTTCTGTTCGGCCGTCAGCCTATGGGGCTCCTGGATGTCGCCCAGGATGCATGGGAGCAGCAGCCGGTAGCGCTCCGCTCTGTGGTCGAGCATGTGACCCAGATGCGCCAGAAAATCGAGCGGGTCATGCCGTTAGTCCGGGAGCATCTGGTCCAGGCGCAGCAAGCCCAACAACGGCACTTCAACCGGGCAGCCCAGCCCTGGGAGTTCCAGCCGGGACAGCGAGTGATGGTCCTGGTCCCCACCTCAGCCTGCAAGTTTCTGGCCAAATGGCAGGGGCCATATACCATTACAGCAAAGGTTGGCGACAGAGTGAGACAGCCCGGAAGAAGACAGCCTGAGAAGTTGTACCAAATCAATCTACGAAAAAAGTGGGTGGGGACCAGAGACCAGCTGGCCGCACTCACCTCCTGTTCTCCGGTGGTCGTGGACTCCAGCGACGACCTCTCGGCTGCCCAGAAGAGGGAGCTGCAGCACCTGGTCAGTCAGTTCCAGGATGTGTTTTCCAATTAGCCCGGGGCAGACCACCGTCGTCGAACACCACATCCAGACACAACCAGGAGTTATCGTCCGGCAGCGGCCCTAGCGAATACCGGAAGCCCGTCGGCAGGCCATAGAGGAGGAGGTCCAACATATGCTTAAGTTGGGGATAATAGAGCCATCCCGGAGCCCGTGGTCCAGCCCCATCGTGATGGTTCCCAAACCCGACGGCACCCTCCGCTTCTGTAATGACTTCCGAGAGTTAAATGAGATATCGGAGTTCGACGGATACCTCATGCCCCGAGTGGATGACTCCTAGATCGCCTAGGGCGAGCACGATACATCTCCACTCTCAACCTCACCAAAGGCTACTGGCAGGTGCCAGTGGCCACAGAAGACCGGCCCAAGGCCGCCTTCTCCACACCATCCGGTCACTGGCAGTACCGCCATCTCCCATTCGGCCTTCACGGAGCCCCGCCCACATTCCAGAGGATGATGGACATTCTGCTCCGCCCACACCAGCCCTACGCCGCGGCCTACCTGGATGATGTTGTCATCCACTCGGAGGCGTGGGATGAACATCTGGACCGTCTGTGGAGGGTGCTCACGGAGCTCCGGAGAGCCAGCCTAACCGTCAACCCCCGCTAATGTCATCTCGCCCAAGCAGATGCGTCGTACCTGGGATTTCGTGTGGGGCTCGGCGTGATCCGCCCCCAGGACAAGAAGGTCAAGGCCATCCAGGAGGCCCCTCGCCCCACCACAAAGACCCAAGTACGAGCCTTCTTGGCATTGGCGGGGTACTACAACGTACCTTCTTACTCTTTAGCCGCCCCCCTGACAAACCTGACCAGGAAGGGGCAGCCGTAGAAGATCGAGTGGACTCCAGAACAGGAGGGGACGTTCCGGAGCATCAAGCGGGCGCTTATGACGGAACCGGTACTTCGGGTGCCCGACTTTAACTGCCCCTTCCTGCTACAGAGCGACGCATCCGACACAGGGTTGGGAGCCGTCCTGTCCCAAGTGCAGGAAGGTGAGGAACACCCTGTGATCTACATCAGCAGGAAGCTGAACCCGGCCGAGACCCAGTACGCAGCCGTCGAAAAGGAGGCCCTGGCTGTCAAGTGGGCACTCCCCACCCCCCCCTGATCCCCAAAAATTCTGTGATGTATTTTAGGACGCGCCAGTACAACGCTTGGGGGGGGGGAGTGTGACGGAGGTCCATTCCAATCATCGTGGTCCTGGCACAAATCACGGACACCTGGCACCCACCATCACAGGAGGATCGGGATCAGCCGCGCCTCATCAGCGCGGCAGTATATGGGATCATGAGAAAGAAAGTTTAAGTTACAGAAATGTACTGTTTTTGATGACTGTTTGGGCACTGTGTGTGGTTGCAGAGCCCTTATTCTGCCAGCAGGAGTGCTCTCATTGATATTGGGCAGGAGGTGAACTTAGGACACAGCTGTAGAGAGCTCTCATTAAGCGCTCATCTCCCTCACTCTTTTGTGAAAGTCATCTGAGGAATTGCTCACTCTCTCTCAGCACACAAGACCATATATGGGCTGTATCCTGCCCCTCCTGACCTATTCGAAACTTCTTCCTGTCTAATATAGGGTGTCGAATGGGGACTCCCTCAGTGTTCTGAGATCTCAGTGTGGAAAAGAAAGTCAGCTTTCTACAAGGGGACTTGGCCTCTCATGGAAGGATGGCTAGCTTTCAGAAACAAGACTTAGTCTCTGCAGAAGGAACTGAGGATTCATTGCCATAACAGAACATAGACAAAGGTCTCTGAGATTCTGTCTAAAATCACAGCTGCCTTTCTCGGCTGAAGACATGTGACCAAACAAGCCAATAACAGCCTTTGATGCACTGCTTAAAATGATGCAGTGTTTTTTACGGCTGGTGTGTATAATCACAATAGCACAATTAAGACTAAACATTTTACTGCATTAAAAAAACATAGGTGTATAAAGGCCTTTACAGACAACAGTTTACAACCTCCCCACCCCAATTCAGAAGGATTAATTCACTATTCACTCTCACCTTCTCCAGGAGGAAATCACCTCGTTGCTGAACAAGGGAGCAATGAGGGTCATTCTACCTGAGGAGAGAAACAGCAGCTTTCTTGGACCTAAAGAGGGTACTTGAAGCCTCTGCCCCATATTAAACCTGCAGCACTGAACAAATATCTGAAAAGATTCAAATTCAGAATGCCCATCCACTCTACCCTGCTGAAACTAGTGCGTCAAGGGGATTGGTTTAAATAAATCGATATGAAGGATGCATATTTTCACATCAAACTTTATCCACAACACAGGAAATAACTGAGATTTTTCTTCCTAGGCATGAAATATGAGTACCTTGTCTCAGCAGAGGATCAATGGTTAAACACGTTATGCATCTACACCGCAAGAACGAAAGCTTTCAGGAAAAGCGATCAGCTGTTTATGTCATTGGCTAAACCGTACATGGGAAAACCAATCACAAAACAATGCCTATCCCACTCGATAGTGCTCACTTAACAAGGGGAATCTTGGGGTGTTTTCAAAGGAATCAGTTTTCAAGATGGATGTGATGCGGCAAGCTGGTCTTCTCTGCACACTTTCCCATTATTCTATAAACTGATGGTGTATAATGAAGACTCGGAACCCGTAAAATCGACTTGAGAACACTGTTTACTTTGACGAACCGGAAGCCTGCACACAGAGCATTATGGGTATTGTAGTCCAACTACTACAGATATTACAGCTCAAAGATTGGCTGATGACGTTTTGAGCACAGTATCCTGAGGATAAATGGTTGGCAGAGACAACATCAAGACAGGCTATATGGTTAAAAGGTTAGTTGTCTCTATCCTTGAAAAAGAAACGTAACCCCGGTTCTCTGATAGCATTAAGTGAGGTGTCTGAAAAGATCACCCTCATTGCATGTGAAGCGAGGAAGAGGTGGTTGTTAATTTGAATTTCATCAAGACGCTGTGTCCCCTCTTTTATAGAGAGGCAGGAAGCCACTGCCAGCACTAAGCGGCCAATACGGGCTGACGTAATGAAATATTGCTCCTGAGAAACACCAGTTAGCTTGTTTATTTTCTTTTATCATTTCAATCACCAGGAAAATAGTTCAATTTTTAATTTTGTAGAAGTTATTTTCTCTCCAGCTCTTTTTTCTGTCTTTTTACTGTTTTGCGCTCTCCTTTTATATTGCCCTTTCTCTCTTCCTTTCTCATTGATCTCTATTTTTCTCTTTTTCTCCCTCTCTTTCATTCTCTCACTTTTTCTCTCTTTCAATCTATCCGTTTCTCTTATATTTCATTCACTCTCTCTCTCTCTTTACTCTCTCATTTCTGTTTCCTCCAGCTATCTCTCTCTTCATGCTATCGGTCTTATTTTTTCATGTTCTCCTTTTTTCTCTCCTAGTTTCTCTCCCTATCACTCTCTTTTCCTTATTTCCCACTTGCTCCTTCTATCTGTTCACTTTCCCTCTCCTCTATTTCGATCTTTCTTAGAAACACCCTGAAGAAAATGGCTTACTTGGGTATGATATTTCTTACTTGGGCTTACTCGGGTATGATATTTCTGTATTCTTTACACCACTGGGCATATCATTTTCATTTTCACCACTAGATGGCACTCCTGGCACAGATTTGGGGTCTGCAACATGAAACTGAAAGACATTTATTTTGAACAGCCTTGCAAATGATGTGTCATAACACTTGTAATGTTCACTTAAAACAAAAAATATCAAAGTTAACAACCTTTTTGAAACCTACACATGATATTTGAAATCATAAATAAACAATAGGTGGGTTGTGTCATTTCTACTTTAGTCAAAACTGTCGGTGTGATTGATTTGGTGACATGGGAATTTGTTGAACAAGAGAGCAATCTAGTCAAACTCAGATATTCCTAAACTCTGTTTTGTTTTTTTATTGTTATTATGAATAATAGGGGAAAGCGTATCAGAAACATGGCAGGATTTTTATTAACTGTAACTGGATTATGAGATAAGGATGTTCTTTGTTCTAAAGCCGAACTGGTGCTGAACACAAGAGAATGCATATGCAACATGTTCCAGCTGAGAGCGATCAATACAGGAAAGGTGGTGTTGCGCATGTGCGGGTCAAAATAACATCAACATTTTCTGATGATATTTGTCATTGTAAAAAGCCTCAAATCAAAGTTCAAATGATTGCTCACCAAATTTGAACAACAGAAGATTGAAAAAGTGTTGCCTGGTCTGATGAATCTCGAGTTCTGCTACCATTCGGTTAGAATTTAGCATCAACAACATGAAAGCATGGATCCAGCTTCCCTTGTATCAACTGTTGGTGGTGGTAATGGTAGTGGTGAAAATGGAGGATATTTTATTTGCACACTTTGGGTTTATCAGTACCAATTGAGCGTCATGTCAGCCCCACAGCCTCCCTAAATATTGTCTATCCCTTTATCAACACAATGTCACAGTCTTCTGATAGTTACTCCCAGCAGGATAATGCTCCATGTCATAAAGTATGAATCATCTCAGACTGGTTTCTTGAACATTTAATGACTTCACTGTCATCAAATGTCCTCCAGTGTCACCAGAACTCAATCTAGTAGAGAATCTTTGGAATGTGGTGGTATTGGAGATTTGCATCATGGATATGCATCTGCGCAATGCTATCATATCAGTATGGAGCAGAAACTGTTCCATACATATACCCAGGCAGGCAGTCATCTTCCCGTTCCCCCACATCCCCCAGTTGTTATGTAGTGTATGTGGATGGGTTGGAGAGGTAAGATGCATTAAAAGTGGGAGTGATGATTTCCAGGTACCACCACCTGATAAGAAGTTCACTGTGTTTTTGACAGATACGAGGAGGCTTGTGCACTCACCCATGCCTTTCTGTGGCAGATGAGATCTGTATTCAGTCAAATAGTGCACATACGGTTTCTCTGGACTGATTTCATAGTATCTAATATTTCCATCTCCCTGGGGATTGAAGAAGATTAGTCAGAATATATTAATAATAACTATACAGTGGTACCCCGAGATACGAATGCTTCAAGTTACGAAATGTTAGAGATACGAAAGGTCTCGCGGGAAATTTTTTGCTTTGAGATACAAAGAAAAATTCGAGATACGAACAAAAACAAACATTTCTGCTGTATTTTCCACTTGTTTGTGTGACGTCGTGCTGTGCTTCCTCGTCCTTGCACTCCTTTCTCCCGTTGAAGAAAGTGTGTTTTAAGGGGCTGATACGCCTTAAAACATTTCAAATCAGTTTTAAATCGAGCGAAACATTATGTATAGATTACCAATAATGTGTTGTAAAAAAAAAAAAAAATGTTTATAACGTGGAAAGTGCTCTTCTTGTAGCGCAAGTTAGTCCTCCTCCAACACATTGCTTCTCTCAAGGTATTTTCCATGTGTTTTATTCTGTTTTAGTATCATTTATTACATTAACAATGTGTAGATTTAAGGATTAAAGAAACGTTACTTGATTTTTCTCTGGTTTTCCATTTGTTCTTCTACTTATATTGTTGTTTCTGAGACGTTTTACATGTAAAATTTGCTTCGAGATACGAATGTCACCCTGGAACACATTACTATGTATCTCGGGGTACCACTGTATTTCTATTTCTATTGTTAATTTATAATCATATAATTATATTCCTTACCTTTCCAGCGATATAAAGCATGTGAGTGTCTGGATCATAGAAGGGGAAGAGAACACCAGAGGAGCCGTCCAGGTCCTCGGAGTATGATGGCTGAGAGAGGTCCTCCTGAAGGGAACATTAACACGCTTAACAAACACAAACCATAACAGTGCATTTGCATTGGATCTCACAGGGACTCGTTAAAGTCACTGCTCTGCCACGACCCAGAGTCAATCATTCATTTTAGAGCTCTGTTGCAGCCCACCAATGGTATTTATGCTCACATTTTGTGATTGACCTGATCCATTTGTCACCTATCTGTGCCGTACCAAAGTAAATACTTTAAATTCTAGGTTCACAAAGGTTGAATTCACTAGTTCACTTTCTAGATGCGCCTGTGTCCCCAGGTGGTAACTTTGGCATCTCCATGGATGACTCTGCATCGAAGGTCTCCACGATCAGGAGCGGCGGGTCTGGGTGAATCTTCATTCTGCTTCTCCTATGTCTACTATCGAACCCCCTGCCTGCTAGCTTCCCGAGAGAGTGCCCTCCGTCAGGCTCATCTCCGTTCACAGTCCTTCTTAACACTACACTCACCCTCTGGAGGCACCCTAAGTGTTCAAGAAAGAACTAACTTCCTGTCCGAGAATCGTGGACCCGCTAGCCCTCCTCGCGATTACTTCGCTGAAGAGCGTTGAAGACCTCCAGACTTTGTCAACATGTTTGGAATTTGCCCTTGTTATGTTGAAGGTTTTTCTCTTGTCCAGGGCAGGCTTTGTTCCTAAGGTACCATCTTTGGAACCTAGACCGATTGCTCTGCAGGCCTTTTGCCCCCTTCCCACAACAGAAACGGAGAAACCTGTTGTGTCCAGTGCAATCAATCAACTTGTGATAAATTGCTATCTAATATCCCTTTTCAAATAAAAACAGACAGTATGGCCGTATAGTTCTCAGGTGGAGGCGTTTAATCACAAGATTTAAGGCTGTAGTTTGGCATAATGATGCTGTTGGCTACAATTGGTAAGAGAATTACATTTAAATTAAAATAAATTTACGTTATAGTACAATACACATTTTTCTTAATGAAGTACAAACAAAGATGTGACTTGAGCAGCTCTTACCTGATCCCAGAGCACAATCTGACGATGGTTCCAACGTGAATTACCCGTAGAGAGGAGCATTTTCAAGTTTCCCAGAAACAACACTTTGCTGGCTCTGTGTGTCTTACAGTTACTCTCCTGAATATGAAAAAGCAAAACATGACTTTAATACCACTTTAAAACCATGAGCGCCAATGGGAGCTTACACATCTGACTGAACTAGTGGTGCAAACGAAAATGAGTTTCGGATTGCCATATCAGATTAATTTTTCACAAGGAGAACAACCAATGAACAACCTTTTGATGATGGGACATAAAAGAGCCACTTGGTCTTGCTCCTCCTGCATTTTTAATAACGACTTCTTACAGGAAACAGGAAAGAAGAAGAAGAAGAGCAAGAAGCAGAAGACAATGACAGAGCAGAAATCAAAGAACACAGAAAAAATCATGGATGGCGAGCAGTTTGTTGGTGGCTGATCAAACTCCAGAAAGATTACAAAAAAGGCTTGGAAAACAATACTCTTCCCAAATCCAGTTGACAAGCAGGTCAACCATGTCCACTAACTACCTTAAACAAAACTTCTGGATGTTTTTTCAAATACGATATGAACATATTTTTGCGAATGCAATACTTAGTTTCCGATCAGTTGTTTCTTACCAGTCGTCTTCTGCTTGAGTGGGTTTTCTTCTGTACTTTGGTTTTCCCCACAATCCCAAAAACATGCGGTTGGGTTAATTGAATAATCTAAATTCCCCTCAGGTGTGAATGTGTGAGTGTGTGATGCCCTGCGATGGACTGGCGACCTGTCCAGGGTGTACCCCTGCCCCTCGCCCAATGTGTGCTGGAGACTGGAAGACACCCATGACAACAAAAAGGGAATAATCGGGTTGGAAAATGAATGAATGAACTTGCCAACTATAAAGAAGTGAAGTTCTCATAAAAGCTTTTCAAGTTAATTCAACTTTTCAGAATTACATTTTTGTACTTTTTTCCCTTTATTGCACAGGGTTTTACTTCTGAGAGAAATCTAGGAATTAAGAGAGGGCGAAGGTTTGTCATTGGGCTGGAATCGAGGCGATGTACCTCTCTACTTACTCCACCAGGGTTCTCTTATGCTCTCACACACATTTAAACGACCCTCTCTTCAGGGGTGACAGAACATTAAATGAAAAGTAATTATTTAGATTTTCAGACTTCAGATTAATTTTACATTTTAATGTCATTTAAAATGTAAAGTCAAATTTGTACTTTTAAGACTAGGCGTAGAAGCATCTCTCGATACTGGGTGCTAGTGAAGTAGAAGCCTGGAAACATTTAGCGGTCATCCCCCCATCTCTGCAGTCTTTAATTTCCAGTAAAAAGAAATACTTCTCCCGCTGAAGTTACGTAAACTCACAACTTCTTTGCTGCTGGTTGCTTTCAAATTGTAAGTCAACAGAACTTTTATTTTGTACAGCGTATATGGCAGATAGAGAAGTACTGAATAGGAAAGCTAAACCCAGATGGAGACAGACCTGTAGGAGTGCGCCAGTGCGTGGGTCGATGACTCTGATTTTCTTGTCCTTGCAGGAAGTAGCAAGTCTGCTCCCGTCTGTGTTGAACGAAATGGACAGAACCACATCTGTATGCACACTGATGGAGCGGATGGGGTTCTTGATCACCTCCTCAGGAACATCAAGCTTCCATATAAATACCTTCACACACAAACAAACATTTTACTGCTACTTAAACGTTCAGTTTCACAGTTTTAACATGTCATGTCATCAGTTTCAGACAACAACACGAAAAAGCTTGGTACCTCAAAACCTAGAACTACAAGAATTCACAATAATTTCCTCAAAATATTGTTAATGCAGGCTGCATACCAATAATATTACATTTGAGTGCTTGTAAAACGACTTAACTAGGTAATATTATTAAAACATTGTAATCAGTGCTTAATTTGTTCCGCCATTTGCCGGAACGCAATCCGTTTTCTCTCAATTTCTGGCTTCCAAGGATCCGGAAAATTTTATTCTGGGATCCGGTAATTATCTGACCCCATTTGTCTTTATCTGCCCAATTCCTGCCCACCTTTTTCACTCTACTGTACTACAATGCATTCCCCCGACTCAAGAATATACAGAGCACTCGCCTATGGTGTGCCAGGCTGCCTTCGTCGTAGGCTGGTGCTGTCCCCTGCAGTCGGCAGGCCGGCCCGTATTATGTGGAAATTAGCGATTAGATAAAAATATTATAACATAAAATAAAATAAAATAATGAATAATTATTGTGTTAGTGTGTTTTCTTTATTGTGCATTGAATTATGTAAAAAAAAAATAATAATAAATAAAATGCACTACTAGCAAGTCTGAAAAGGCTGCTGCTGGGTAATTTACGTCCTGTACGTAACTTATTTTTAGGCGACATTTGGCCAAAACAAAAAGTGTCCTGACTCCTTCGTGCTAACATGTCTAAAAGACAATCAAGTTTGCTTTCGTTTTTTAAAAGAAACGAAGACTCAAGTCTATCATGTTAAACGGCCATTTAACATGATATTGAAGATTAAGATAAATTGTGTTGAAAGTAATCTAAAGGTTTTTTGTGTGTATATGTCTTAAATTATGTTGTAAATGATGTATGTAAGTCCTGCTGCTTAAAAGTAGGCATGTTAGACACTGAACCATTGCGTTCTGTTTGTGTTCCAGCAACTGTTTTGGGCCAGCCCCCCTGTCCGTCACCCCAGTCCTGTTGTGTTCCAGTAACTTCAAATTTACAAATTAAGCACTGATTGTAATGTTTTATCATTGTAAAGTTGAGAATCAGAATCCTTTAAAACAATGTATATCTTATCTCAACCAATAATGTTGCTTTATTTATCACCAAATGCAAGTTCATTGATTCCCTAAAAGTAATTAAAGAAGCAGAAGGTCTGTAAGTTTAAAACTATTTACAAAACCCCTTGTTCATACTTTTCTCTCTGTTTAAAGAGTGAGTGAAAGAAAAAAGAAGGCTACTAATCAGGCTATTACGAGCGACTCCTTGTTTATTCAACAATCATTTTTGTGATTTGTTCTCAAGTCCTTGCATCTGGGGTACTTTAACCTTTATGGTATGCTGTGAGAGCACAGCAAACTGCACACTGTCCAAAACGTCAAGTGAAAATATCATGATTGCAGTTAAAAATACAAAATAATTCATATTCAATGAATTTAACATTCATCCGCTTATTTCCTTTCGGGGGCACAGGGTTTGCGGATGCCTATCTCCAGCTCACTTCCGGCGAGAGGTCACCAGTCCATCACAGGGCAACGCACACAATTTCAATTAATCTGAGGTATGTTTTTGGGATTTTGGGTGAAACTGAGTCCCCGGAGGAAAACCACACAAGAACGGGGAGAGCATGCAAACTCTTTAAAGGACCCTTAAACCAGCAACCAGCATGTTTGATTTATGAGCATTTTTTTAATTCGAATACAAATATTCTTATTTTGAACAAACATCTTTTTGCTTGAGTTACATAAAACATTATTCATCAATTATCCAAGATCTGAATATCAGCACACTGTGTTCCTGTCAGGTTGTGGTTTTGTGAGGTGTCGCTTAAGTCTGATTCAGTTGAACAAGATTTAATTTTCCCTTTAAGTTCGGTTGATTTAGGCAGGTGAAAAGTGAGCTATAAAAGAGGTCTGAGACCTCCTAGTGGAGGTGGTCTCAGTACGGTTCCAAATGAACGTTGTGAGAGCACGATCAAACTCTGATTCGACAAAAGCAAATGATGTCGACAAAAACATTTTTTTTTGAACGAATACAGCTTCTGCTTACAAAGCAGCATTTACCATGGCAGCGCGCGGTGAAACTTTTGTAATCCGAGCATCATTAGCAATTAACACAAAAGATTTGTTAAACATACAAGGGTCAAAATCAAACAATGATGTTTAAGCGTGTTGTTATTTGTTGTTTTTATTCCAACTCAATTCTTTTCAATTCTAACCAATTGAAAACCAGTCAAAACGCAAACAATGACATATGTGACCAATGAGTGGCTGTTTGATATGTCAAGGCTGTATTTTCAACGAATGCAAACCAGAGTGATCTGTGTGGTGTGAACGAGGACTAAATGCAGACGATTTCAATCATTTATCAGTTGTTCCACTGGGTCAGGACCAGATCGAGTGAACTAGAGGTGTGAAAGCAACTTGCTCTCCTGAGCTACTCTTCCACCCCGATTAGCTCTCAAGAACTTTATCAGTCGTACGCCTGTCACGGAGATGCTGCTACTTCACAGCTCTCCGTTGGAGTCCTGCGCGAGGTTATTGAACTTGTTAGCTTTGAGTATTCCCTAGTTCATTCATTTGATTTTTTCTTGTTTTGTAATTTGTTCAAGTCCCTCGGTATAGCCTTCTCAATCAATGCATCTACCAATCAAAATTTATTTCTAAAGCATCACACCACAACGCAAGGGCTGGCCAAGGCGCTGGACATAGACAAAGTAGGGCACACATATCAAAATGAAAATACACAAAATAAAAGCTAATACATTTATCCTTTGAAACACCATGGGCACCAACAGGATATCACGCATCTGACAGAACAAGTGGTGCCCTACCATATCACATCCGTTTTTCACAAGCTGTGTTTTTTGATGATTTGAGTAGGACGTAAAAGAGCATTTCGGTGGAGCTCGTTCCCACATTTTCATAGAGATTTTGTACAGGAAACAGGAAAGAAACAGTTAACCACAAATCCTCTCTTTTCTCCACATTTTTGTCAAACAGCTCCCTGTGATCAGCCAGCAACAATATAAACCGCTCAACATTCATGATTGTTTCCTATGTGTTCTTTGATTTCTTTTCTGTTGTCGTCTTCTTTCCTGTTTACCTGTGTGGCACAGAGTGCATCTGTTTTATTACAAATGTTATTTTCAGGTAGGGAGCGTCATTGCGTCAATATTTCCTCGAGGCACATGCAGAGCACCCTGAAGATTTGTGCAAATCTCAATTTGGATCGGTGATCGTCTGCTCTTTGGATTTACTTGGGAGAGGATCCTGTCCTTCAAGTCTGCTCTGATTTCACAAATTTGTACTAAGAACTTAGGCTTGTTTATCATTTTTGTGACACCCAGAAGAAGGCAGTTCAGTTATTCATGTCTGGATTTCCCTGAAGTGGCATGTGTGTATATAATTCACTGCACATTTTGGGTCTTTGCTCTGGGACAGGTGACCTTTTACAGTTAAGATAAACTAGCACCGGAATCATTGATGTTTATAAATGTGAATCAGCAATTTGGATTGTATGGAAAGAAACTAATCACCCCGGTTGTTCCCCTGACTGCGAAGCAAAAGCACTGTAAGATAAATTATTCAAGAGATTGCTCTCTACCACCCTGAAGTAGGTCATGGGCGGAGTTTTGGAGATCTTTCTGGCTATAAATTAAATACAGCTTTGTCCAGAACTGCATTTTTTCATTCTAATGTATGTAATATATAAATAGAAGTTTAACCCTGATATAGCTAATGTGTCAAGTATTCTTTTTTATACTTTTATTTTGTAAATTTTATTTTTATTTTTGGATCTTATGCTGAAAAGCATTAAAAAGCAGTGTCCTTTAATAATTCCACTAAACCATGTTCCAGATATGGACATGAAACAAACACCACCATTTACTTTCGTCCTCCCATCTAAACTTTTTTTTAGTTTAGATACAAATTTACAATACAATAAGGATTTAGTTTGGCTCTAGCAGATTACTGATGTGGATTTCTACTGAAGAGTATTTAAGACGTCTTCTTCAGGGCAAGTTCCTAAATCTGGTCTTTCTTCATTCCATAATTAAATGAAGGTGTCTCTGTGTCACCTGATAGTCATAGCCGCTGCTGAAGAGGATGTCGCAGGCGGTCGGATGCCACTCGATAAGGCCCACACGCCGAGAATGCCCCTGCAGCTCCTTCCAGGGCAATGTCATGTTTTTCAGAATGCCATGTTCAGGGATCTGCCAGACCTTTATCTACACACCAAACACAGGCCCTCGTGAGCTGAACACAAACCACACATAACATGACTAAAACAATTCATCTATGTACTCTATACTTACTGTAGTGTCCTCTGAACAGGAAGCGATACAGAAGTCATCAAATGGATTCCATTTAATGTCAAGTACATTCCCTTTGTGCCCAGAAATCTTCGGGTGATGAGGGTCAACCTTTCCGGTCTGAGAAAACAAAGGGTTATGTGTTAAAATATCGTGTGCGGATGTTATTACTTATTCCTTTGGTAGATAATGCTAATAAAATATTTTTTTTCCAATTCAAAGATATCCTTTCTGAGTGTTACATACCGTAATTCATTGTTGCTGTTTTGTGTGACAATTCTAAAACACTTAAGGGTTTTTCACACTTCAAATTGTTAACCCTGGGTAATCCTTAACCCCGGATAAAAAGAATCCTGGGTTATCTAAATCTGGGTTTTACAGGTAATCCTGGGCAGTCATTAACAGATGTTTCACACGGCACATTCCTAAACCCCTGGTTTGCGTTCTTATTTGCATATTCGCAGGGGGTCAGTACTTGATTGGACGTAGCATAAGTCATTAGCTCAAAAGCAAAAAAAGAAACAAATGAGCAAAATATCCAAACATTTATTTGAATAAGTTTGTTTACTCTGTGTTTACAGTCGTGTCCTCATCCCTCAACTTTTGTGTTGCTCTTTTGTCTGTTGTTTAGTGTTTTCATCACTGGTGGCATTTAATTGTAAACACATATTCACTGAAAGTGACTGGATTCTGCATTTTTCGAATGACGCGTTAAAGATCATCTTTTGAAAGCAAACACTTCTTTACGAGATTTTGTGATGACATAATCCTTGTCGATTTCTGATTGGCTGTCTGTTGGCAAGCATTTAGCAGCAACACTGAACACCACAATGTGGTCCGTAGCAGGGTTACAGAACCCCGGGTAAAATTTGATGCTAACACCGTGCGGACCCAGCGTGAAAGGCGTCTTTACACAAGGTTAAAATATGTTTGTTGTGAATTACAACTTCGATGTTGGCTTGTAAAATACCTGTGGCTCAGTTGGTAGAGCATTGTGCTAACAACACAAAGGTTGTGGGTTCAAATCCAGGGAAAGCAAGAACTGAGAAAAAAAGTGTAATAAATGCTTTAATTTAATATGGGATATATGCATTGAAGTAACAAATTGCACCACAGTAGGTAAAAATGTAAAACTATGCTATGAAAAGCATCGTTTTATGGCGGGCCACAAAGAGTTAAACAATGTTTCTCTAAGAGATGACAGGATGACTAAGAGAATCTTAGCTTTCAGTAAAAGCCAGGGGCTGGGGGAGGTAGAGAGCTCAGGAGCCTGAAGGCTTTCCTGTAACCTGCGCCGCTCCTGAGCCATGAGCTCATTCCTGACTGAAGATGAGAGCATTGCCGCCACAGGACTGTGAGCATTAGGAGGCGTGCTGCAGCATGCATGTCATGGCTCTGGTGTTGTCTCTATTGCCTGTACTGTGATCGTGAAGAGTATTCGGTCGTTAAATGCTTTCCTATTGTAGTAATATTGTGGGTAAATAAGACGTGACATCAGACAAGAAAACTATTTAATGTTAGGTGTTAAGTCACATCTTGTCTAGACAGAGTCGTGGATTCTACAAGCTTCCGTTGTGTTTTGGAACACTGCTTTGCTCCTAACTATTGCAGATATGAAACACATAACAAGATTCTTAAAAACAAAATATTGTCACGTATTTTTTATGGGATATTTTGATTTATGTGAACAAAATATATTTCTAAGTGAATGTTAAATTTTAGGGATTCCAAGTTTTCCCATCATGGGTTTTTTGCGAGTGTGTGTAATATTTTTGGCATTCTCTGCTTTTGAATTTGAGTTCATCCAATTGTTTTCAGGTTAAATATTTACCTTTGTTCATTGGTGACAACAAAATATAAGATAAACAAGTATTTCTAATACAATAAGAATATATATTTGATTAGTTGCTCTGTTTAATGAGTAACTATGTAACTATGGCAATGGTGGCATCATGAAGTGAAAGTGACATTACGACCAAGTATGGAGTGACCCATACAAGGAATTTGTGCTCTGCATTTAACCCATCCAAGTGCACACACAAAGCAGTGAATAAACACACCATGAGCAGTAGGCAACCATGGCTGTGGCGCCCGGGGAGGTATGGTAACTGGTGACTTGCTCAAGGTCAGCACAGTAATGATTGTCTCAGTTTCAACACTCATCCCACCTTCGACTCTGGGGATAGAACCAGCGACCTTTTTATCTCAAGTCAATCACCCTATCCACTAGGCCACAACTGCCTAGAAATCATGCTGGAAATATGGCGGACACGATGATGTCCATTGCCAAGAACGTTGCTCACAATAACGTCATTAATGGTTACAAACAGTAAAAGTATAGTCAAGTGTTTCAAGAAGGACTATTGATTTTGTAAAGTAAATTACAGATGTCTGTATTGTAGCGGGTGGCGAGAGTGACACAGACAGCTCTGTTCAAGGTCGCGCAGGGCTTTTATTTAAAATGATATACCATAAATAATTAAAAAAAGAATCACTCAGATATCTTTCGGGGTTGGTGGCGATCCGGAGAGGTGAGCAATTGTCAATTCAGAAGTCCCCCCCATTATCCCTTGGGCACCGCCCTAAACCAATTATGAACAAAGCATCTTTATTCACAGGATGTTAAAGCGACAGACCGTACACAGTTCCCAGGAGCAGTGAGCACAAGGTTGAGATCAGATTTGTTTCATGAGTTTGTTAATCAGAGGGAAGCTTGTCAGACTCACGTGGTGAAGGCTCAGCACCAGAAAGGCTCCGCCCCCAGCACACTCACTGATGACAGCCATGAAGTGAGGGTTGACTGCACACAGTTGGTTGTCATGGACACTGTGGGTGATGGGAACGCCATCATAGCAGTGCTCTTTTGAGGCAGGTTTTCCAAACACATGGCGGTACTTAGAGGTCCGGTACTGAGGGCGCCATGTCATCTACATTAAAACAGATGAACCAGTGATGAACCAGATGAACCTACAAATCCCACAAGATTGTAACGGCCAATGAGATTTGTTTGTACTTCAATGAGAAGCTGGGATTTTGTCATAAACGCTCATGCTTGCGCTTGTTCTCTCTCTCTGCTCGTCCACTCACTCACTTACTCGCTCGCTCACGCGTGCGCTGCTCTAACCGCGCACAGGTGTTGCCCCTTCCCTAATCACCTGTGTGCTTTATAAGGATCTCGCGCTCTCTCTCTGTCGCGAGGTCATTGTTAAGTGTGTGTGTGCATATGTTGACTCAGGTTTCCACGTCTCCTCTGTAGGGAGGGGTAAGTTTGAATAAGACTCTTGATTTTCCTTTTTATGGTTTTTTTGCCCGCTCCTCTGCCCGCTCTCAGATCCTGTCCCTGGCTTTTCTCTTGAGACCATTTTTGTTGGATTTTGTTCTTTTCCTGCTACATACTCAGTCAACCAGAATAAACTTTCTGAGATATCGCAACTGGGTCTTCTGTCTTGTATCGTGACAGAATGACCTCGCCGCAAGGAAACAGAGACCCAGCGATGGAATCTCCCATCTATTCGGCCGTACAGCACCAAGGTGCTCTCCTCGGGAGACAGATTGAGGAGCTAAATACAGCACGCTCCGCCGTGGAGGATTTATCTTGGCGCTTCTCCAAGCTCTCTAACGAGAATGCTATCCTTCGTCAGGACCAAGGTTACCCACCCTCTTCTCAGTCTATGTGAGATCATTTTTTCCCTACAATCTAACACCTACGCTGATGATAAGTCCCGAGTCGCTTTTGTGCTGTCCTTATTACAGGGACCAGCAAGCAGCTGGGGAACCTCAGTCTGGGAGACCGGAGATCCATGCTGCTCATCCTTCAGGAGGTTTCGAGAGGCAATGCTGACGGTTTTTGACCCGCTCACTCTACGCGGCATCGAGGCTTCTCAGAGTCTGGCGGATTACTCTATTGAGTTTCGCACTCTGGCCACTAGGAGTGGTTGGAATGAGACAGCCCTATTCACCAGGTACCTTGATGGTTTGATTGAGGAGGTCAGACAGTTTTTAACCAAGATCTTCCCAATTCCCTCGACGATCTCAAAGTTCAGACTAAGTTCCCAGAGTCGGTCTCTCACTACCCAAAGACCACCTGCCTCGCCGGGTTTCAGCCAACGTCTCGTCAGAACCCATGCAGCTGGGCCGCACGCCCTTTCACCGGAGGAACGCCAACGGCGTCTGAACCAGCAGTTGTGCCTTTACTGTGTAGATCCTAGCCATTTCTGCTCCTCGTGCCCTCTCCGTCACCCGCACTCTCCAGCGCGACCTTATACGCCCAGACGCCTTCTTGCCAGTGGAGCCCTCTCACCTGCCCCTTCTCCATCTCATGCTGAGGTACCCATAACTGTTCTGATTGGAGGGACATATGTTTCCTCTATTGCTCTTTTGGAGTCTGGAGCTGAAAGCAATTTTATTGACTCTGTTTTTGCTTTAAAAAATAGGTTCCCGCTGCAAACCCTGTCCAGGACCAATGTTGTTACTGGCCTGGACGGGAAGATGATTTTTAAGGTGACTCAGTCGACTGCCTCTGTCAGGCTTATAACTTCAGGTAACCACACTGAGAAAGGTTCTTCTATTTGAGTCTCCCTCCGTCCCTATTATACTAGGACACCCCTGGTTTGTACAACACAATCCTCAGATAGACTGGGGTACTGGTTCAATTTTAGCCTGGGGACAGTGTACCATTGTACCATCTTCCTCCCCTGCTGGGGCGTTTTTTTCTTTTTGTTAAGAAGAGGGACGGCACTTTGCGTCCTTGCGTAGACTAACGGGGTAAATAAGATTACCATTAAGAATAGGTAGCCTCTCCCATTAATGTCTACAGCATTTGACCTTAAAGGTGCCAGAGTTTTCACCAAGTTAGATCTTCGCAATGCATACCACCTCGTACATATTAGAGAGGGTGACGAATGGAAGACGGCCTTTAACACTCCCTTCGGGCACTACGAATATCGGGTCCTCCCATTCGGTTTGGTCAACGTCTCCTCCGTTTTCCAGGCTCTTATTAATGATGTGTTGCGGGACATGTTAGATGTTTTTGTGTACGTCTATCTAAACGATGTACTAATTTTCTCTCCTGACTCATATTTCTCTACAGACTCATATCGTCCATGTGCGCCGCGTTTTGCAACAGCTGTTGGAGAATCGCCTCTTTGTTAAGGCTGAAAAATGTGTCATTCACAAGATGGAGGTAAAATATCTCAGCTATATTATTAGCTCCCGAGGTGTTCACATGGACTCGGAGAAGTAACTTTTATCAGATTTATTCGTAATTTTAGTCAGATCGCGTGCAATTATCAGCATTAACATCTATTAAGACCCGCTTTGTTTGGTCGAGAGAGTGCCAGAATGCGTTCAACACTTTATTCTCCCACCGGCTCTCCCTGTCAGAGCGCAACTACCATGTGGGCGATCGAGAGCTTTTGGCCATTCGCCTCGCATTTGGCGAATGGCGCCACCGGTTGGAGGGAACTCACAGTCCAGTATTAGTTTGGACAGATCACCAAAATCTTGAGGCTATCCGAGCCGCACGCCGTTTAAGTGCCAGGCAAGCACGCTGGTGTTCTTTTTTCGCTCACTTTAACTATATAATCTCTTACTGACCAGGCAGTAAGAATGTCAAGTCTCTCCCATCAGTTCTCCTCCTGTGAGGAGGAACAGAGCCCGGCCACCATTCTTCCTGAGGAGCGCATTGTGGCCCGCTTGTCCTGGCGTGGAGCGTGTCACCACAGGTGAACTCCAATGAAGCTGCTGAAACGTCTCAAGAATGATCAGTGGAAACAGAATGTACCTGAACTCAATCTAGAGCTTCACGACAAAGGCTGTGAATACTTATGAACATGTGATTTTTCAGGTTTTGTATTTTTTTATAAATTTGCAACAATTTAAAAAATCTTTTTTCACATTGTCATTATGGGGTATTGTGTGTAGAATTTTGAGGAAATAAATGAATTTAATCCATTTTGGAATAAGGTTGTAACATAAAAAATGTGGAAAAAGTATGAATGAATGTTATGAATACTTTCCGGATGCACTGTACAAGAGCAAAAGATATGGAGATAAGAGTTGTCCAAACGTTCTGTGTGTTTACAGGTGTATTTAATGACAAACAAATGATAAAATGACTCTTTTAAATAAGAAATAACTCAAAGTGAATCTTTGTCAGAATTAACTTAATTACTCTTAAGTAAAAGAAAATTAATTACTCTTATTACTCCTTAAAGGGAAACGTTTGAGATTTGAAAGCTTATTAGGTTACATTTTCTACCACAGAAATGCACGATATGTGTCCCTTGAACGAGGACGCCTCTGTTTTAATATCTTCCTGAGAAGTCAGCAGTAATCCGGGTGGATGTAGATAAGTGCATTGTGAAAATAGTGAGACAGATTTGATGAATGATAAAGTTCTATGTAGAGAGAAAAGAATGTTCAAGCTGTTCTCATTCAGAGAGAGCATCTACGAGTGGGAGAAAAAAAAAGATAACCGTTTCTCACGGAACTACACGCCGAGATCTTGAGCCAAACATCTCCCTGTGATTATGGAATCAAACTGACACCAGAAATATTATCATCTGTCCCTCCATCCATCAGTCTGTCGCTCCATCCACCCTTTCCTCCATCCATCAGTCTGTCCGTACAATCATCCGTCCATCTAGTCTTTTATCTTGTCTGTCCATCTGTCCATCATCCACTCATTCATCAATCCATAAGTGCATCCACCCATCTGTTCATCCATCTACATACTCATCCATACATCCAGTCGATTGTCCATTCATTGGTCTATCCGTCCATTCATCAATTTGTCTCTATCAATCCATCCACCCATCAATCCATAAGTCTCTCCGGCCATCTGTACATCCACCCATTGATTCAGCCATTCACCCATCCACCTCTTTCATATGTATAGTATTTATTTGAGCAAAAATAACACTTGTGTATTTAAAGTGTCATTTGAAGAATGAGAGGCTACAGTTGCAGACGTCCAAAAGTGTGGCTGGAGGAAAAATATTTTCAAGTCAATTGCTTTCTCTTTCCAAGACTGCGTTCCCTGGCAAAAACGTTTTTTCAAACACGTTCGGACAACACTTCCTGCTTACTCTGCAGCGTTAAGGTGGTTTAAGCTCATTTTCATAATGGACTTATGACTTTGTTTGATCTTGGAGTAATTAACACCACTTTTACTCACAGGTAGACAGTTACATCATGAATAAGAGCACTCCACTAACACTGAGCTTCTCTGTCAAGATTCTTAATATCCCTTTCAAGTGTCTTTCACTTGTGTCAGACCTAGGTCTTGAACTACTACACAATGACGGTAAAACCCACACTTGAATATATTAGAAGTTACATGCGAGTTAAAAAAGTAATGTAAAGTACATTCTACAGCATGTAATTATTTTTCTGTTGTACTGATTTTATTGAATTGTTGCAATGTTGAATATCTGTTTAATCCTCTACTGAAATTAAATGACTGACAGAGAGAAAAATGTCATAAGCTTAAAAATTTTATTAGAAAAAAAATTACGTATTGTATCAATAGGTACATTTGTTAAATTGTAAACTAAACATTTTACAAATGAATCAACAATAGAGCAACGTTTGTTCAGGTTATAACTAGGTTTTTATTGGAATTGTTTTGAAGCCAGGCTGCAGTGATTGAGACATTTCACCACACTTAGATATTTACTGTATGAGCAAATGTCAGACCAGGTCCATGTAAGAGCTGTTCTGCTTTGTTCTGCTGCGGTAATGATTAACGGAGACATGGATTAGCTTGTGCAGGTGTGGCGCAAGGAAACAGTACGAATAAAAATGATACCAGAAACCTATCAACATCTGCCAAACCATGAATAAAAGATTTGAATAAAAGATTCAAAAATGTAATAACTGTTGCATAACAAGGACCTAAAATGTATTAATTATTGTACCGTGTTATTTAGAAGATTTTTATTTACATTTTGTTGCTGAGTAGATATCTGTGAAACATGTTTTTTTTTTAAAAAAACAAACACATTTTTTAAAATGCTAAATGCAAAAGTAAGACCAGTTTTAAGCCATAATGGTATATGAGCATTTCTCAGAGTATGTAATGCATGAATTTCTAGCCTCTTTTTCCACAGATCGCATCTGGTAAAGGAATATCTTCTGAACAGCTTCACTGGGAAACTGTACTCACCCTGTCTGAGCATGCGGAGCACTAGGAGTCAAGAGAAGTGTAGATACCTATATACGATAGAAAAAAGTCAATTAACCCTGGACCCCCACAACTGCAAGTTATAAATCCATTTCAGACGTGTAGATCTGGAGATAAAAGAAGGATGTGAATGAGGAAAGCCTTCCAGTAGAAAAGAGAAACACAGGTGCGAACTGCCTGCTCTGCAGCTGTGGTAAAGGTGTTCTAAATACCAGCGAGAGCGAGAGGAGAGCTCCAGGTAAGAGATCATGTGCACGCCCACACACACACACACACACACTCAGTGGGAGGAGCCTGAAAGCACCACAAATTTCCTGCACACCACAGCACTTGAGGATTGAACACAGCTAATAATGAACCAGCAATTTCTGCTTTTTAAATATGCCTTGGTTTTAAATAAGCAGCAATTTTTTACAGTAAAGATTACAAGATACACTGGTCCCCCGAGATACGAAAATGCTTCAAGTTCCGAAATGTTCGCAATGGGAAAAAAAATTTGAGTTACGAACAACTACAAAGAGTTCTGCTCTATTATCCGCTTGTTAAGTCTGACATCGCACTGTGCTTCCAGGTCCTGGCCCTCCATTCTACCTTTGCAAAAAGTGCTGAAAGTGCAAAAAGGGGCTGATACACTTTAAAACACTTTAAATCAGTTTTAAATCGAGCAAAGCATTATGTATAGATTAATAATAATGTGCTATAACAAATGTTAGAGTCAAGGTGTCGTAAAAGAAATAACGTTTATAACGTGGAAAGTGCTGCTCTGTAGCGCAACTTAGAGAAACCCTGTAACGTGTTCTCAGAAGCTCTTTCTCCATCTGTCTGCGCTTGTGCTTGAAACCGTGTTGGTGTTAGTAATTCGTGAAATATCTCGAGAAAGTTAACTTTTATACATAGTGCTGTAATGTTTTCTGCATCCGTTCCACCTCCTCCGACACATCGCTTCACTCAAAGTAAGGTTTCACATTTGTGAACATATTACGTATTTTGTATGTGTTTTATTCTGTTTTATTATCATTTATTACATGAACAATGTGTAGATTTAAGGATTGAAGAAACATTACTTGATTTTTCTCTGGTTTTCCTTTTTTTTCATCTACTTATACTGTTGTTTCTGAGAGCTGTTGCATGGATTAGGTGTTTTACATGTAAAACTTGCTTCGAGATACGAAAGATTCGAAGTTTGAGATTCGAAGGTCACCCTGGAACGCATTAGTTTCGTATCTCGGGGTACCACTGTACGGGAGTGATCTTCAGATGCAGAGCTTCCTCCCTTGTGTTTGCTCGCTAACCAGAACCTGAAGTTTTCTCTATTCTCTCTAAAGCCGTGCTGGCGATTAGATTAGAGGTGCTCACACTCGCCGATAGGCCGCCCTCTCATTGGGCTGGATGATTGGTGTCTGGGACAGCACAGAGACACCTTTTTTGCATACCTTTAGTGCTTTTCCTCCCTGAGGTGCATGAGGAGCTCACGAAACACTGGCAGGCTACCATCTGCTAGGGAATCTACCACCTTACCCTACACTACTCTGGTTGATGGGGCAGCTAAGATATACTCAGCCATTCCACAAGTGGATCAGGTGCAGCTTTGCCCCAACAGTGCTGCCACCTGGTGCTCTCGACTCAGTGTCCCTTCCATGGATGGGAGCCCCGATGACAAAAATTTCAGCCCTGAAGACAAAAGCTTTTTCAGCTCCGGTTCAAGCCGCTGCAATTCTGCGTGCCATGGCGAACACATGGTCTATCAGGCCAGGGTCCTCCATGACTTGCACCGACGTGGTAAGTCTACCGACTTCTCCTATGGGCTACTAAGTCAGCAGCACTGAACATTGCAACACCCCCCCCCCCCAACCCCTCGACAAAAACCCTGAATCAGGCACACGCTCCGCTGGCCATGGCCTACTCTCTTAGGAAACCTAAGCCATAAGCCTGGATGTTTGTTTGGTCTTCGGTGTTGGTTTGGGAGTGAATTCATGTTTCCTGGGTCACATGTCCTTGTTGTGCCCCTTTAATGGCATGGCCTCTATAAGAGTAGCACATTTGTTGGCATGCTAAAAAGCTCAGTCTGGCTAAGATTGCTCCTCTATTACTCACTCCAGCTTATTTGTTATGTGCATAGTAATGGTCTGTGTTCTACTTACCTTTTTTCATATGAAGCCTCTGGTATATTTATAGTAGTGATGGGTAGATGAGGCGTCTCATTGGCAAACTGTATTGATATTGTGTTGATAGTGTCGCTGAATACTGACACCTGCTGGACTTAAAAATTACCTACAAGCTACTTCATTGAGACTCAAATGACGCTGATTTGATGGCCTAGTATATACATTAATATCATTCAGTCATTGTATTATTTCATATTTTCAATAAGATTTTAATTGTCTTTGTTATGTTTACATGCAATCAATAAATAATGTGAACATTTATCATAATGTGAAGATCTAAGTGAACATGTTGTGAATGATAAAGTTTGTGGATTGGTTTGATTGTTTTAACAAATTTTTATAAAAAAAAAAAAAAAAAAGTTCCAATGTATTGAAATTGAGTCTGTTCCACCTATTTGACACAACTCCTCCAGCTGTCGAAAACACGTGTCACAAATATCTTAGTTTCCGACAGGAGATCAAAATGATCCCACAAGGCAGAGACCTTTCTTTTAGTTAGAGGATGCTCCATAATTTTTGAATTAATAAATTTCACAATGAACCCCAAAAGATCAGAGATGCTTTTTGGAAGAAAAAGTTGTTGACAGATGCACTTCCTTATGATCACGTTCGGCGCGTTACTGTCTGATCGAAACCGTTCCTGTTCATGTGACTCGCAAAGCAATACGTGCACCGACACAAGGTTTTGCTCCGCAAGCTCGACGCAGGGACCCATCACTAATTTATAGTGTTTGTTTGTTTAAATGGATTGCTTGTGTGTTTGTAAGAATTGCTTTGGTGCCTACACCTGTTTGCCTTACTAGTGCATATTGTCTTTCACAGTTTCACACTTTTCTGTCTTTTCAATAAACCTGCAGACCTCATGTCTCCAAAGTTTTGATGTTCAGCCCACCTAAACCATAGGAGATCCTATTTTGAGCATAGCCGCCAGTACTCCGGCTCTATAGACCTGTGACATGGCTTAGCTTTTCTGAAGCCTCGCATGATGTTACGGGTCAAGCAGCGCCAGGCGATTCCTCGTGTGTCCCGTCTGGTCTGCGAGTTATTTTGTTGCTCTAACATTGACCTATGCTTACTGTGACTCTGCTAGCAGTCTGCTGTCCCTCAAAGCATTGTAAGGGGCACAATCCTCTTGGTCTTTGACTTCAGTCTGCCTTCTTAAGTGAATGCAGCTGTTCTAAATTTGGAAGTGGTAGCGGTGTTCTCGGACGCGTTTGCGCTCGTTTCTGAGGTGCATGTGCCCTCTCATTTGATGGCTTTGTAACGAGCTTGGAATTCTGACAGGCTCACCTGTTTGTCTGGGGTTGTAACTCCTCCCCCTTCATCACACTGGCTGTTGCAGTGGTGCGTACCTCTACAGTGCTTCTGCCTTACGGTTTTGTTTGAGCATGCATTCCAGGCTGGAAAAGTTCTTTTTTGGCTTTGGGGCAAGCTGCTGCATCATTGCACTCCATGGCGACCTTTAATTAGGTCCACTGTGGAGCGCACCAGCATGGTGTCATCCAACAAGTCCCCTGGATGATTTGCATCGAAGTTGTCCACGATCAGGAAGCAGGCGAAGGGTCTGGGCTTCCTCTGAGAAGCACTTCAGTGGCTGGTGACGCAGGAGGACATGTAGTTATTATCTGGGGTGTATCTTCCTCGGCCTCAGGCAAAGTCCCCGACCTTGGCGTAAGTTCTGCTGTCCATGGCAGGGAGCAGAGGAGCACGGTCCCCTTCCCCTCAGCTGACCATATCCCAGGGTCCGTTCCTGGTGATTCTGCCACCAAGTCAGCTTTACTGCAGCCCTGCTAGGATAACCTAGTAGTCCGCACGTATTCAGTTTGTGCAAACCCCCGCATAGGGTCAGTTCGTTGAGTGGTGTTCTTGCCAAAGGGAAGACCCTAGGACATGTCATCAGAGTTGTGTTGACCATTCTCCAGGGGGATGGGGATGGTACTGTCCCCATTGTCACTCAGGGTCTACACTGTGTGCGCTTCCTCTCTATGGCACTTCTGCTGGCCTTGGCCTCACTGTTAAGGGTCAGAGATCTCCAGGAATTTCTGCCGACGAGTCCTGCCTGGAATCCGGCCCGGGCCCGGATTCGTCCCCAGGTCCCATCGGTTCTCTTCCGGAACCAGGTGGTGACCTCGCAAGCCCTGCTTTGGGAGGAGGCAGAACCAACTTGCAGTTCCTATGTCCAGTTAGCCTTTCGGGTCGACCTGGACAGAGCCTGGGAGTTTCACAACTCTCAGCAGCTCTTTTGGAGAACAGCGTCTAGGATACGCGGTCTCCAAGCAGTGTTTAGCCCGCTGTGCTTATTAGGGGTATGAGAAGCCATGTCCTCTTCTGTTGAGGGCACACTCCAGACGTGGTAGTTTCACCTGTGGATTTTGCTAGGGGGCTCTCACTCACTGGCATAATTATAGCTGCGAGCTGGTCAATACGCAACACCTTATCAGGTATTACGACCTTGACCTAGGCACAGTTTCCCTCTGTAAAACTGAGTGGTGGCAGCTACCCTTAGGGAAACAGTGTGGATGTGGCTTGCAGCACCTTTCCTTCGCCGGAAAGAGCACTCAGTTGACTCTTCCTTCCCTCTTCAGTGAGTTGACATCTTCCTCCCCTCTTCAGCATCTGACTGAGCGGACGACTCAGCTATCCCTCGATAGGTGCCTTTCCGTTACCCCCGCATGTTCTGGTTGAAGGGTGCTCTCCTTCTGGTCGCTCGCTCCCTCAACCGAGGGCAGCTACTCCCTTCTGTGTTGTGCGACTTCCCCGTCAATAGCTGATAGAGATTTACTCACTTCTATTTTCTATACACTCTAGACTCATATTCCATTGTATTTAAAATTCCATCATATTACCACTTTTATTTACAGTGGATAATACATTCTCAGGCTTGCATTAGACATATCAAACCATCGGTTTATGCCCTGGTCATAGAGGAATGGAAGAGCCTGTTTCTAAAAAATAGGTTTAACCTTTGAACAGATTTAAATCACGGGGTGATCAACCGTGATTGTGCATTGTTTACATATTAAAAGGCTTGATAAAATCTGTAGATGCAGTTTCTAGATGCAGCTCTATATGATGAGTGTAAATGGACAAGAGGACACAGAGTGCAGTTCATTTAGGTTTCACTGGGGAAGATTGAAAGCAGGAACTGAACACCTACAATTCAAACATTTCACAAAATGCTGTGCTGACTTGCTTGAGGGGATTTTTTCCATCACTAATGAAGGGTAGACACTAGCATTAAGGGGGGATTTTAGACCATGTTGTCTGGGAAATTAGAGAGAAGCTTGATGTGTAGCTTTCTGGACACAGACTAATATCCAGAGATTACAGACATTATGTTAATGGCCAGAGGAGAAAAAGCACTCAGACTCTTGCTCTTTCCTGTTTTACCATCTATAGCCTCTTGAATAAACAGCATCTGGTTTCATGGCCATTTAAAGAGCATCCTTATTGTGAGGAGGGCTAATGACTTTACATTGTATTAGAGCAGGGGTCACTATGCAGACCCATTTATTAACGCTACTGTTAGTTAAGTTTCTTTATACAAATTAGGAAGGTCTGATCAAACCTTGAGAACACTGTACTTGTGAGCATTAAAAATGACCCACAGAAACTAGCTCTTATTAAAAGTGAAACTGTATTATGAGACAAAAAGTTATGTACACACTACACCACAAATCTATTTGTATTCTTGCTCATATATTTGTCAAATGGTTTTGAATTTAATTAATTTCTCTTTCAAGTATTGATTATATGCAGGCAACTAATAATATATTGCAGTAAATAGTTAGATTGTTATGATTTTCTGAATCTTCTCAACCAACTTATGTTTTTGGGTTCCCTGGCAGGTGTGCTGTTCTCCTGGGTGACTTCACTGTTCATGTGGGAAATGACAATTACTCCTCTCCGGATGTTACTTGAGTAATTGGGAGGAACGGCAATTTTTTCCAGATTTCCTAATCTGAACTGTTGTTGGACTTCTGTGCTGTGGTAGGAGATCAATGATCAACTTTGTAGTCGATTCCCCTGCCTCCATGTTTTGAACACTTGAAAAGAGGTCTGGAGCTGTCAACTAATCACCACTTGGATATGATGGCGGGGGAGGAAGCTGGACAGACTTTGGCAGACCCATACATACTATGAGGGTCTGTTGGGAACATTTAGCAGAAAACTCTGTCAGAAAGATCTTCAACTCCTACCTCCAGCAGAGTTTCACCCGGATCCCAAGGGATACTGGAGACATTGAGCCTGAATGGACCATGCTCTCCACCTTCATCATTCAAGTGTGGTCTCATTGAGTGTCTCCTCAATCCTTCCCACTCGCCTTCTGTTGAGGAGGCAGAGACGGAGGGTTCAGAAGTGGACTCTTCTATCACCCAAGCTGAAGTCACAGAGGTAGTTGGGAAGCTCCTTGGTGGCAATGAGATCTGCCCTGTATTCCTCAAGACCCTGGATGTTGTGGGGTTGTCTTGGTTGATGTGCCTCTGCAACATCATGTGGCAGTCAGGAACAGTGTCTCTGGAGTGGACTTTGTTGGGGGTTCTCAACAAGGAGGACCAGAGGTTGTGCTCCAATTACAGGAGAATCAAACTCCTCAGCTTCCCAGGGAAAGTCTATGCCAGGGTACAGGAGAGAAGACTCAAATGATAGTTGAACCCCCGATTCAGGAGGGGCAATGCGGTTTTGGCCTGGTTGTGGAACATCAGACCAGCTCAATACCCTCTACAGGGTTCTGGAGGGTTCATGGGAGTCTACCCAACCAGTTCACAGGCGTTTTAGGATCTGGTGAAGGCATTCAACTGTGTCCCTTGTGGCATCCTGTGTGGGGTACTCTGAAAGTATGGGGTGTGGGGTCCTTTGGTTAAGGTTGTCCGGTCCTTGTATGCGCAGAGCAGGAGCTTGGTCCACATAGTGTCTTCAACTACTCGCCAACTACTTTACAGATCAATCAACCTATTTCTGCTGTGACTAAAAGGATCTTGGAAATGCCATAACTGAAAAGACTCTAACACTGAAAAAACTAGCCTGACTTTTAGAAGTCTGCACACACTGTGTTTGGAGCCGTATATAAGGTTTCGGAAAGGTTTACCAGTTTTTTTATTTACATTTTTTACATTTTCTTTGTTTTTAAGGAGATTTATTTTTAATTTTTATCTCATAAAATTTAAACCCATAAAAATTTAACCCATAAAACATAAAGTTTTTGTTTTCAATTTTTTGAGTTATTTTTGCACAATTTCAGGATAATTGCGGAATTATTGTGGAATGTAATGAAAAAAACAAGACCCTGTACTAAAAAATTAATCCAAGCATTGCCACAAAAAACTACAGTTGTGTGTGCGTGTGTAGGTGTGCGTGCGCGTGTGTGTGTGTGTGTGTGTGTGTTTTATCAGCTATTATCCATTGTCCTGACGCTGTGAATGATTTGAAAAGGAAGAGGAACTGCATCGAGAATGAAGAAAACAAATTACTTTATGGATAAAACACTTGCAATTGGACTGAAGGAGTGCATTTCAACTAATGGAGGCATCAAGCAGCAGCAATGTCAGATTAAAAACACAAAACTACATTTTTAGATTAGAACAAATTTGAGTAAACATATTTTGCATATGCCCCTTATCCTCCCATGGTTTGCTTAGCAAATACGTTCTTTTACAGAAGCCATCTCCCTTTCAATGCAACCCCCATTTCATTTGATGAAATCTCAGGAACGTTTGGGTCCTCAGCGGATCATGGAAAGACATTGATAGTAGATGTAATTTTAAAGTAGATGAATGATGAGGCTAAAATGTACCAGCGGTTGGGCTGTCCTGTCTCTAAGGGTGGGAATGTTCAATTTGACTTTCAAAACAAACATTTGAATTTCCATCATAAGGGGGAAAATCTCGGCACAGACGCTTACAAAACTGGTGCTGGGTGAGTAATTTGTGAATCAAAACATGCCTGACACCAAATAGCAAAGGTGAGTCAAGGGCAACATATGATAGTGGTGGAAGAATCACACGTAGCATTGTATGCCTCCAGATCCTCTAGTGTTTTAATAAAAGACGATTTACAACTAGTTAGATCAATCATACTGTTTATTTGTTAGATTTAAAACAATTTGTGCTTTAACAAGTATTTGCCAGAAGAGGGTAAAAACTTTTTCTTTATCACCCTGAACAGGACACAGAATTCAGAAATGATGGGGCAATCACACTACTCCTGAGCAATGTGTAATTTCACAGCAGGCGGTTTGTCAGTTATAAAACCGGCCAATAATACAGTGATATTAAAAAAATGAACAATTCACTGTATAATAACTCTTCTAAAAGATTATTGTATATTTATTATTGTAGTGCTTGAGACCAATTTGACATTGTCTCAGTCTTGGCACGGTCTCGACTCTCAGTGGTCCTGGTATTGTCTCATTCTCGGCTCTCTGTGATCTCGGTATTGTTTTGGTCTCGACTGCACAGGTGTCCTGGTGTTTTTAATCCAAGAACAAAAAGCAAGCTAAATTCATTGTTTTGGTCTTGGGCTTGACTTATCGCCTAAGCATCCCTTTGTCTTGGTCTCTGGACTCTCCGGTCTTGGGCTGGGTCTTGGTCTCCGTCAGCTAAATGATAACAGGGTGTTCTCTAATCTACTTTAAAGCAATACTGACTTCCCAAAAAATGTACATTTGCTTCATATTGAGTGATCAAAAAAGCTCATGGACCTGACCTCAACAATGGGGTGGCTCAAGTCGCATCACGTAACCCGAGATCGCAGGTCAATGTTCCTCCCAGCTGAACTGAAAGCAATCCCATTTAAGGAAATGGGATCATTTTTCTTTCTCTATCTATGGAATGCATCCTTTTTTAGATTATATTGACTATACCTAACTATTTGTGCTACTTGTCAGTGGCATCTTTGTAGAAAGCTATTTGATGACCGTAAAAAAAGATGGATGACGTGAAACTGTCCCCTGCCATTGGGCCATTTGAGGCCACCGCGAGCATGATTAGAGCGCAGCCATGACAGACAGAGAGAGAATGCACATGTGACTTCCTGATAAAGTGGGTGGGATCATGAATTCGGAGGTTCGGCTTGTGTTCGGGTCGCACACGCCCCCCTCTTATTCAGTCTGTTTTATACAACGTATTTCGTAGCATAAAAAGAATTTGGGAATTACCGTATTTTCGCCGTATAAGACGCACTTTTTCTTCCCCAAAACTGAGGGGGAAAAGTTGGTGCGTCTTATACGGCGAATCCAGAGCGCAGCGGAGCGGAGGGCGGTCACGGCCGTAGGAGAAGCGTAAGAGAGGCCGCGGCTTCAGCCTAGCTCCGGGGCCGTCGGCCATATTTGTACACCCGGCGGTGCGCGCTGACATCATCGCCCATCTCTGCTCGTCGATCCTACCATAGCGCGGATCGTAAGGAGCAGGTATGAAACATTACAGCCTTTTTTTGTTACTTTTACTGTTTACTGACTGTTCATGTTACATGTTTGGCATATAATTGTTCTTAAACTGCTGTTAACTTTTACACAGTTCATGTAAAATATTTTACTACAGTATTTGGTTCAGAATCTTTTTTTTCTAGATCTTCCTCATTTAAAATTGGGTGCGTCTTATATACCGGTGCGTCTTATATGGTGAAAATACGGAACTTAGGTTAGGTTTGACAGTTATGTACATATTACGTATTTTGCGTGTGTTTTATTATCATTTATTACATTAACAATGTGTAGATTTAAGGATTGAAGAAACGTTACTTGATTTTTTTTTATCTACTCATTCTGTTGTTTCTGAGAGCCGTTGCACGGATTAGACGTTTTACATGTAAAACTTGCTTCGAGATACGAATTGTTCGAGATATGAACGTCACCCTGGAACACATTAGTTTTGTATCTCGGGGTACCACTGTACGACTAAAACAGTCATTATTTTCATGTCATTTGTTCTTGTACCAGTCATTCATTTCACTGGTTTTCTCAGGTCATATTGTGTAAATATTATGGTACCACAATGATTGTAACCTCCCGTTACTATTAATAATATTCCATTATTATGTCATATTTCAGTTTTATAACCATTGAGGTCTATCTATAGTCTATTTACGGGAGGTTACACCCTGGACAGGTACAGGTTTAGCTTGTCATACAATATGCATATTCGTTTGTTTACCTTTTTGTTTCATGATAAACAGTAAGAGTGTGTTACGCATCAAGAGATTACATTCGATTGAATTATTCTGTGATTTTGTGGATTCAATTAAAATAAATCTGTATGTTACACTGATCTACAACAGCTACTGCTAATCATTGCGTTTGGCCTGTTCTCCAGGATAAATGGGGGCACCATGGCTCTGTTTCCATATAATGCAACCATCTGCTCATGAAACCTGAAACTAAATCAATATGTTTATTGACCAAAGATGAAATAGGGAAGTGCAGCGCTGACAAACTGTTTAATGATTTGAGTATTATGTAGACAAGCAGAGTCACTCAGACTCCAGCTAGCTGTACTCCACTTTAGGAGTAAGGATGCAGGGAATGCCTTTTCAAGAAGATTTGAAAAAGACAGCGACAAATAAGACTTTTCACAAAAGTTTGAATTCATTAACTATCCGCTCTCATTCACCATCACCATGTACTTCTTGAGGAAAGAAATGTTTATGGGTGCCAGCAGAGGCTGTAAGCTTTTGTCATGCTTCAGGGACTTTGGTGCCAGATGGGCTGGTCTGAGTATTTCAGAAACTGCTGATCTACTGGGATTTTCATGCACAACCATCTCTAGGGTTTACAGAGAACGGTCTGAAATAGAGAAAAAACCCAGTGGATGGCAGTTCTGTGTGTTGATGCCAGATGTCAGAGAAGAATGGCCAGACTGGTTCGAGCTTATAGAAAGGCACCAGGAAATCAAACAGCCACTCGTTACAGTTGAGGTCTGCAGAAGAGGATCTCTGAATGCACAACACATCGAACCTTGAGGTGGATGGGCTACAACAACAAATGGCCGGTGACACTCCTGGTAACTAAGAACCGAAAACTGTGGCTACAATTCACAAAGACTCACCAAAAGAGGACAGTAGAAGACTGGAAAAACGGAGGTTTTGCTTGTTGGCACCAAATCAACTCTCTCCAAAACTGACAGCTTTGCTCTTTCTTTTGATGATTGTTCTATTTATCCCTCTAAACAGGTCAAGAGTCTGGGTGTCATCCTCGACAGCACCCTATCTTTCGATTCTCACATCAATAATATCACCCGGTCTGCTTACTTTCATCTACGCGACATTAACCGTCTCCGCCCCTCTCTTACCCCTCACGCCACTGCTGTTCTTGTCCATAGCCTCGTCACATCTCGTTTAGATTACTGCAACTCCCTTCTCTTTGGTCTCACTAATAAATCCCTCCGTAAGCTTCAGTTGGTCCAGAACTCAGCTGCCCGTATCATCACCAGAACCCCTTCTTCTCATCACATCACCCCTGTCCTGCAGCAGCTTCACTGGTTACCAGTTCATTTTCGAATTGATTTTAAAATTTTGATTTTAACTTTCAAAGCCATCCACAATCTCGCCCCTCCGTATCTGTCTGCCTTCATCCACATTGCTGCTCCCTCTCGCACCCTGAGATCTTCCTCTTCCCTTCACTTGTCTGTTCCCTCTGCTTGGCTGGGGTCAATGGGCAATAGAGCTTTGGAACTCACTACCACCTGCCATCAGAAACATTGACTCTCTCACATTATTCAAATCGAAACTCAAAACCCACCTATTTAAGATGGCTTTTAATGTTTAATCTGTACCTACACTATTGTTGTGTATTTTAATATTATTTTTCTTAGTATTTTATTGTTCTTGTTTCATTGTACGGTGTCCTTGAGTTGCCAGAAAGGCGCCTTTAAATAAAATGTATTATTATTATTAATATTATTATTAATAAAAACGTCACCTGGTTTGATTGGTTTAGACTTTTTTTACCTCGTCCTGTCCTGCTTAAAAGCCACCACATGGTCTATCGTTTTGATTTCTGCTGTAACACTCAGACGGAAGGGTCAACAACAAGACAGCGTGGATCCATCCTCACCTGGATCCTGCTGAATGCGATCTCCACTCATTGGTATTTTCCTTTCAATAAATGTTGTTTTTTTTTTTTGCTAATTCCTTGTTTTAAGAAATAAAACATATTTTATCCAGCGCTCATTTAATAAGTCTGTACTGTGATTCTTTTTGTTTTTTGGACGACATGGTGCATTGTGTAGCCCTGCCATCTTAAAGTTCCTGAGGCTTCCTGAGAGGAGTAGGTCTTCTCCCAGTGCTTGCCCGAGGTTCCTCCGGATACTCTGGCTTTCCCACCACCTCAAAATCATGCATCAGGTAAATTGAATTCTCTAGACTCCCCTCAGGAGTGAATGTATTGCTCTGTGATGGACTGAAGACCTGTCCAGGGTGTACCCCACCTTTCACCCAAAGTGCTCTGGAGACCGGCAGAACCCTGTGATCCTCAAAAGGAAGAAGCTGGTTAAGAAAATAAAGTTAATTGTGTATAATATATGTACGTATTGTTGTACGTATGACTTTCACAGTGCAGTTAAAACAAAGAAATCTAAAAAAAGACTCACTAAAAATAACCACAAGACTTTCAAACAATGAAATGAAGAGTAAAGCCTGAGGAGCAGAAACATGCATCAGAAGACTTGAAAAGGTGGAAAGGAGCTTCCAACACTTATAACATCTGCAACAAAGTGCTGCAAATAGCAAAGACTACTGGGAAATCATTTCGGAAGGGCCTTCAAACATATTGTTATCATTTCATGGAGGGTTTAGCAACACAATGGTGCTGATGAAAGGAAAGTGAATGCATTGATGAAAATAACATTTGCCTTCCCTGTAAATTAGGGACTTTAAGCAGCAAGGGTTAACATGACAGCTATGGCGCTCTGACATCAATCTTTTTTACAGTCTCTGATAAGGACTGATGTTTTTATATAGACAGGAGTCTGAGGTACACTCTGAATGCTACACTTTGGCAGCTCTTGACCATCCAGGACGTCTCTCTCACTCAGCAATACAATCACACACCGATTCACGTTCTGACCAAACAAAAAAAAAAGTTTTTCGCAAGGAGAATGCCATTTAAAGCTGGCTCTTTTAATGATGTGAGTAAGACGTAAAAGAGAGTTTGGTGGTGCTTATCCCACATTTTCAAAGCAGTTGGTGGCAACAGGGAGCTGTTTAAAAAACACCATAAAGATTACAAAAATGTGGAGAAAAGAGAAGATTGAGGACAGAGGCACTTCCATGTGTTCCTGAGTGCATCTATTGTACTGAAAAAAAAAACATTTTCAGGGAGGGGGTCTTTGCATCAATATGTCCACAGCACAGATGAAGAGCCATCCGAAGATGAGGGTTAGCGAGTAATACCAATGAGATGAGGACATTCAGTGGGTGACCCTGGATGTTCAGTGGGTGTTGCTCAAGCCATGTACAGTCTGCTAATAATGGCATCTCGAATCCTGAATCTAATTCTGTTTAGCATTGATTTCACAATTTAACATTCAGTAGGCGGGGCTACACGTCCATTGGGTGGGGCGTATCCCGTCATCAGACAAGGGTATTAATTTACAAACGTAGAACTTTATCAAAGTACCCATATATATATATATATATATATATATAAATTTTAATTTTTATATTTTAAGACAAATTCGTGCACACGCACGCCCGAATAAGTGATGATGAGAAGCAATGCGATGACTTATGATTTTAAAAAGTTGAAAGAATACTGTTATACTTTATAAATCAGTCGCATACAGTCGCTTTAATATTTCTGTGATAAAAGAAAAAGTGTCACGTTACGGCGTCGCGTAAGGATAGAGAGAATAAAGAGAGAACTTGTAGAGCTCTTACCTTTGTGGTGTCCGGACTGTGAGAAGAGACAAGCCAAGGGCACTCACTGGCAGATATGTGCCCCGGGAGAGAGAGCGGGATTACCGGATGAGCGGCGCACAGATGCCGCAGTGCTGGAGGCGAGAGCGGGCATCAGTCAGAGGCTGCAGTTTTCCGCCGCTAGAGGCGCCCTGCCGCTCACCATCCAATAGTTTTCAGTCGCTGGCGGATAGAAAGATGATAAACATCATGTAAATATTAAAATGATTGTTGTAAATCTACATGCAAAGCGAAAGGTAAGTTTTCCGCTGCTGTAAAAAGAATTAATAAACTTAATCCGGAACACGCAAACTACTACACTTCTCCCGCAATCTGCATCGAAGGGAGATGTTACGCATAGCACGTGGTTGACGGTGATCAAAAATAACTCACACTCTGTCAAATTTTACATTTAAAGTTACAATTAGATTTAACAAGTGCTAACGTCTAAAAGAAACAATATGCATTTCCCAGACTGAATATCCAGGGGAGATTTAAGCCCAGCCCACGCGATCTCCTCACTGAGGCGTGCCGGATCCTCCTCGAGGTCTGCGGGTGAAGGGCGGTGTAGAGATGAGGAGGATGATGATGATGATGATGATGATGATGATGATGATTTGAGCACAACCCATAATCTGTGTCCGAGAACTCTGTCCCGTCCAACTGTAGGAAAATTCCATTTAGTAATTTCATTCAAAAAGTGGAACTTGTATGCATTACATTTACATTTATGCATTTGGCAGACGCTTTTATCCAAAGCGACTTACATTTGAATGAACATATTTTTTTCTGTCAGTTCTTGCTTTCCCTGGGATTTCAACCCACAACCTTTGCGTTGTTAGCACAATGCTCTACCAACTGAGTCACAGGAAAGCGTTAATTCCACATTAATTCCACACAGTCGGATTTCTTTTAATTTTTTATTATTCTAAATGTCACAGTTTTAAAATCCCCAAATCTGTATCTCGTAACATTATAATATTACTTAAGATCAATATAAATGAAGTATTTTAATAAAAATTGAAATATTGAAAAGTCTGAGCATGTGCAGCACTAAATACTGCTTTTGCCTGAATTCCTGCAGCAATGCAGCGTGGCATGGAGTCGGTAAGTCTCCATTTGAGGAGCTTCTCAGGTGCTTTGGGAGTGGCCTTCAGCTCTTCTGCATTGTTGAGTGACACCTCACACTATCACTTTGAAACTTTGGTCCTGTGGATTCTTTGCCTCTCCTCCAGTGTCATATTGATTTCCAAAAGGGTTTTGTTTCACAATCCTAACACTTGTATACTTTTTCCACCACATCCTTTCCTTCCCTTCGCCTCTCTCAATTAATGTGCTTGGATGAATTTATTTTGCACATTGTTCATTAGTTCTTACAGTAGATGTCTCGCTCGTGAACATGTGAGAGCTGTCAGTGCATCATAGGTTGGGTGGAGTTATGGTGCTTGATAAAAATATGGAGAAATAAAGTTAATTCTAGATCTAAGTTTGATGTAGAAGCAAAGACATAAAGCATAAAATGGTTTTCAAAGTTACTGCATGAACATAAACGACGATAACATACAGGTACCGAAAGACAACCTTCAATAGTTACAATCTTCTGTACCCAAGACAGCTGTTCGTAGGAACTCTCAGAAATGCTGATGTGTACGTTACAGAACTAAACAAAGCAAAATACTGATACGGCGTGCGTCTGTGTGTGTGAATAAGGAATGATCAATTAAAAGGATTTTTACTGAGAGTACTCGAACCAACAAGCTTCCTACTGAAAGGCCACAGTGCCACCGCTACCCACTGCGCCATCCTACCTGGCTGTTAGACATACTGAAATATTAACATACGTTTAATGAAGCTATTTATGAAACGATAAGAATTGTTTTATTATATTCTAATCATTTGAGATGCACATCTAGGCTGGAATAGCATCCAATGACTGTTAAAGCGTTACAGTCACAGAGCGAGAAACTTAAAACTCATCACATTATTAGTCTGTGCAAGAACATCTCACACACTGGGCTCTAAGGAAGGTCAAAGGTCACCAATGACCTATAACGGCTATTGAAAATGAATGGGAAAGGGCACTGAAAACATGTTCCAAGATGAAACTTGATTATGTTAATCATAGTAAATAATTTAATGACAAGACCCAAGCAATCAAAATGTTTAACCTAGCAGCTAAAGTTCTGTTTTTATTTCAGGTATATTTCCCCATTCTATAGTGACAAGGGAAACATTCTATTATTTCTAAGTCAATAAGCTTTATCTCAGCTGTGGAAGATCAAACACGTGGGCTGGTTTATTTTACTCATAGTGACATGGACCAAATACTATCACTAAAATATGATCATTTTAAGGTTGTGATGTCATTCAGCTGAATATTAATTGATGGTTCAAATAATTTATTTCTTGACTTAGACTCTGCCTCAAAACAAGGCACGGCACTGAATGATAAAGAAAAAATGTAAAAGAAACAAGGCATGATTTTTTTTTTCATTTTATTTGTGTTCATCATAGATGGGTCTTAATATAGTAGTTTATTCAGATGTTTATTTACTCATAAATTAAACTTTTCAGAACATCTCTCCTGTTGAACCTAAAAAAAAAACATTTCCAGGATTGCCCAGGGCATCTGCAAAGTCATGTCGAAGAACAAATGCGAAAGGATGCCATGAAATCTCAGTGAAGGATGGAAGCATGGAGGAGAAATAAATATTTAACAGCCACATGCCCAGGCAGCAACCTGAAGCAAACAGGAAGTGGAGAAAACAAGAGATGCAATGCCATAGACCTGAGAAGAAAAGGCTTATGTGTTATCGTCACCATCATCACCAGTTTCCGGCAGTACGGAGAGACCACTCCTCTGTGTTTTTGTGCAAAAAAGTTGTAAAAGTAAAATAAAACAAAATCTCCAATTCTATTCTCCCTCACTAGTGCATAGATCTCTTCCTGTGTGACCAGAGCAAAGCTTTGGGAATGTTGATCAAAAATAAACTCCTCAGGATAAACTAAGGATAACTGGGATGATTCCGGTTCAGTTATCTGTGAAAAATATAAACCTAGCTCTGATTTTCCTACAATGAAAATAAATCCTAAAATATTAATACAGGTTTGATCAAATTAAAGCAAAAATCAATAAAAAAAAAACAACGTCTAATGCTAAAGGCATTTACATGGTCTCTCAACTTGTGTGAGTGAAAAGTTAAAACTCCTTCACTTCCACTAGCATGTTTACACGTTTATTCATCACATTCTTCATCCTCTTCTTCATCATCTTCATCATCAAACTGGTCCCTTGAATCCAGTTCATCTTCATCTTCAATCTGCTTGGAGAAGAAGCAAAGTATTAGAAGCAGTGTAAGTTGCAGCTTCAAAGTAACTGGTTTTCAAGAAAGTGAGGTTCACTTCCATCACCCTGAACTCCGGGTTTGTTTAACCTGCTCTTTTGAAAGTTAGTTAAGATTAGATGTCCACAAAGATAGCTTTTTCCACTTCTGTGAGCAATCTGAGGCAGTAGAAGCAAACTGGACAGTAGAATATTGGGAAAACATTGCCAGAATTTGTTGTCCACAACATGAAAGCATTGATCCCTCCTGCTCTTTGTCTGGCTGGTGGTGGTGGTGTAATGGTTTGGGGGATATTTTCTTGGCACACTTTTTTTTCCAATTGAGCATCAAGTTACCATCACAGCCTACACCACAAAAGTGTATTGTTGCTGACCATCTCCATCCCTTTAAGACCACAGTGTTCCCTTCTTCTGATGGCCATTTCCAACAGGATATCGCAGTCATAAAGCATGAATCATCTCAGACTGGTTTCCTGAACATGGAGATGAATCCACTGTCTGGAAATGGCCTCCACCATCACCAGATGTCGATCCAGTAGAGCACCTTTGGGATGTGGTGGAACGGGAGCTTTGCGTGATGCTTTCATGTCAATATGAAGCAAACTCTCTTAGAGTTTTCTGCCATCCGTTCCACCTCCTCCGACACTTCACATGTGTGTACTTAAATTATTTTGCATTTATTTTATTCAGTTTTATTACAATTTATAACATTAACAATGTGTAGATTTGAGGATTGAAGAAACGTTTTTCCTCTGATTTTCTATTTTTGAAATTAACTTATGCTGTTGTTTCTGAGAGCCAATTACACGGTTTCGCCGTTTTACATGTGAAACTTGCTTTGAGATACGAACCCCACCCTGGAACAAATTAATTTTGTACCTCGAGGTAGCATGCTAGCTAATACAGTGTCTGTGCAGCCTCTTGCACAATCCATGCTTCCTGGGGGGTTGTATTACACAAAAATAAAACCCGTTGAGAATAGAGTGGCAAGTATTTTGAGCATTTTAGCCTTTATTTGGAACAAACAAGACGGCGCGATGACAGTGTGCGGTGCACTTATGCACCATACCACTGGGGTAGACGGACGAATCAACTTTAAGCTTCAACATCTCAGCCTCTGATTGCACATTTTATTTACATATTACCATTCCCAAACATGAGAATTTCAGGCTTCTTTAAGTAGTGACGGCAACAACTAAACATTTTAATCAATTAGAGAGGATCCTCTAACAGCAAGAATTAAATAATCTCACCATCTCTTTGTGATTAAATTTATACTGCAAAATTTCCCCAAAGTAACCAATCAAGACAACGCACCGTCTCTCCCAGGTCTTTGAGCCTCTGTTTAAGGCCCAGGATCTTCTGGTCCTGGTCAGCGAGCAGCACAAGAAGATCATCCTGCTCCTTCTTAGACTCCTGCACCTCTTGCTGTAACTTGCACTTTTCTGTCTGCAAGATGGTGGCTGTGCTGGTGGCCGACGCGAGCTCTTTCTCCATCGTCTCTCTGCTCTCCAAAAGAGATTTCACTTCCCCCTGAAACATGGTTGAGTCATACGAGTCGAAAGGATAACTGCTGAAGTCATACACAAGCTCACCTTGAGTGTTTGGGTCTCTGCTGTCTGAGCTGATAGTCTGCTCTCCAAGTTTGCAATCTTCTCTTTATAGATGCTCTCATCTGCTGGAACTGCAATCTGGACAAAAGAGCTGATTTCAATAAAAAGCACCACTGTTTAAAGGATTAGAGGAGGAAAACACCCATCAAATTAATGTTTAAAGAGAAAATGCACAGTACATTTCATTATTTTAACACTCCACTAAACTTGTTACCTTTGGGGCTTTGTTCAATAAACAGTTGAATAGTTATAGACACAAATAACTGATGTTAGACAAAATAACAAACAATGGAAAAATCTGGAGACAAGGGGATGCAAAGTTTTTGCAGACATGGAAGGAAATCCAGGAAACTGTGATTAGATTAATAATCGGAATGGTCTTCAATCCCATGAGCAGTGACAACATTGTACCAACTGTGAAGTTTGGTGGAGGGAGATTATGGTGCAGGGTTGTTTTTCAGGGGTTGGCCCCTTAGTTCCAGTGAATGCTTAGTCAGACCATGAGAATTGGAACAGGTTCAAGCTTCCGAATTTGAGGGAACAGCCCTTATTATGTAATAGTCTCAGACACAGCAACACATGTCCACAGATCGTTGGCTAAGACCGGAGTGTATCAAGACCAAGACCCAGCCGAGACTGGAGTGTATCAAGAAGAAGACCCAGCCGAGACCGGAGTGTATCTAGACCAAGACCCAGCAGAGACTGGAGTGTATCAAGAAGAAGACCCAGCCGAGACTGGAGTGTATCTAGACCAAGACCCAGCCGAGACTGGAGTGTATCAAGACCAAGACCCAGCCGAGACTGGAGTGTATCTAGACCAAGACCCAGCCGAGACTGGAGTGTATCTAGACCAAGACCCAGCCGAGACTGGAGTGTATCTAGACCAAAACCCAGCCGAGACTGGAGTGTATCTAGACCAAGACCCAGCCGAGACTGGAGTGTATCTAGACCAAGACCCAGCCGAGACTAGAGTGTGTCAAGAAGAAGACCCAGCCGAGACTGGAGTGTATCTAGCCCAAGACCCAGCCGAGACTGGAGTGTATCTAGCCCAAGACCCAGCCGAGACTGAGGCATTCAGACCAAGACCCAGCCGAGACTGGAGGACAAGAAGAAGACCCAGCCGAGACTGGAGTGTATCTGGACCAAGACCCAGCCGAGACTGGAGTGTATCAAGACCAAGACCCAGCCGAGACTGGAGTGTATCAAGAAGAAGACCCAGCCGAGACTGGAGTTTATCAAGACCAAGACCCAGCCGAGACTGGAGTGTATCTAGACCAAGACCCAGCCGAGACTGGAGTGTATCTAGACCAAGACCCAGCCGAGACTGGAGTGTAACTAGACCAAGACCCAGCCGAGACTGGAGTGTATCTAGACCAAGACCCAGCCGAGACCGGAGTGTATCTAGACCAAGACCCAGCCGAGACCGGAGTGTATCTAGACCAAGACCCAACCGAGACTGGAGTGTATCTAGACCAAGACCCAGCCGAGACCGGACTGTATCTAGACCAAGACCCAGCCGAGACCGGACTATATCAAGAACAAGACCCAGCCGAGACCGGAGTGTATCAAGAGCAAGACCCAGCAGAGACTGGAGTGTATCAAGAAGAAGACCCAGCAGAGACTGGAGTGTATCAAGAAGAAGACCCAGCCGAGACTGGAGTGTATCTAGCCCAAGACCCAGCCGAGACTGGAGTGTATCAAGAAGAAGACCCAGCCGAGACTGGAGTGTATCTAGACCAAGACCCAGCCGAGACTGGAGTGTATCTAGACCAAGACCCAGCCGAGACTGGAGTGTATCTAGACCAAGACCCAGCCGAGACTGGAGTGTATCTAGACCAAGACCCAGCCGAGACTGGAGTGTATCAAGACCAAGACCCAGCCGAGACTGGAGTGTATCTAGACCAAGACCCAGCAGAGACTGGAGTGTATCAAGAACAAGACCCAGCCGAGACTGGAGTGTATCTAGACCAAGACCCAGCAGAGACTGGAGTGTATCAAGAACAAGACCCAGCCGAGATTGGAGTGTATCTAGACCAAGACCCAGCCAAGACTGGAGTGTATCTAGACCAAGACCCAGCCGAGACCGTAGTGTATCTAGACCAAGACCCAGCCGAGACCGGACTGTATCTAGACAAAGATCCAGCCGAGACCGGACTATATCAAGAACAAGACCCAGCCGAGACAGGAGTGTATCTAGACCAAGACCCAGCCGAGACTGGAGTGTATCTAGACCAAGACCCAGCCGAGACCGGACTGTATCTAGACCAAGATCCAGCCGAGACCGGACTATATCAAGAACAAGACCCAGCCGAGACCGGAGTGTATCTAGACCAAGACCCAGCCGAGACTGGAGTGTATCTAGACCAAGACCCAGCCGAGACTGGAGTGTATCTAGACCAAGACCCAGCCGAGACTGGAGTGTATCTAGACCAAGACCCAGCCGAGACTGGAGTGTATCTAGACCAAGACACAGCCGAGACTGGAGTGTATCTAGACCAAGACCCAGCCAAGACTGGAGTGTATCTAGACCAAGACCGAGCCGTACATTTTTCTCTCCATCTCAAGCGGAGTGTGACGTCACAGTGAGATTACATAATGCTGCTGCTTTTTTTGAGAAAATATGCTGCTGATTGGGTTTATTTGAAGAGAGATTATTGTTTCATTATTAGACTGGAAAGACCAGTTTTGAACGTCTCTCACCGTGCTATCGGATGCTGCGAGCAGCTCCTGTCTTTCTCTCTGCAGTTGTGTGATTTCTGCTGTCTGGCTCTGCAGTTGCGCTTTCAGCATCTCTAACTCCTACAAACAAGAACACACGTAATCCATTCTGAACTAGCAAACAATCCTGATCTTTTCTAGAAAGTAAGAAGGTTTACTTTTCGTAAATCTGTGAGCTCTGAAGTGGCATCCTCTGCTGGTGGTACGGCCTCTGATTTCTGCAGACATGAAGCTCAAATGAATCATCACTCTTCAACAGCTCGACTCTGGATTCCACCTTGCATCATCAGCACATACCAGGCTGGTAATTATTGAGTCCTTCTCAGCGAGCTGTGTCTGCAGGAGCTGCTGGCATCTTTGCAGCTCTTCCAGTTGCCCTCGAAGCTGACTCACCTCCTCTGACTGCAGGCCGTTCACCTGACCCGTCTCTGCCGGTCCACCAGCGTGCTGACTCTCTTTACCTGCACATCATCACAGACAGATCTGGTAAAGCTAGAAGAACAGTGATGTTAGGAAATAGTTGTTTATTGATTATTTATTATTATTCTACCTAGTTTGAGTTTCAGGATGTTGTACTGATCTTTGTGCTGCTGGATCTGTGAAAGCTGTTGTGTAATGGTGCTCTGGAAATTCTCATTCTGTAACGTGAGAGACGTCACCTGCTCCTTCAGCTCATTTATTTCAGAATCCTGCGTTACAGGGAACATAAAACAGTTTGTTTAGCAGCACCATGACCTGAATGTGCAGAAGCAGAGCTAAATGTCACAGCAGAGGCAAGCTGCATATGTGCTCATACCTGTTCTCTGATCAGTTCTTTGTATTGCGTTACAATGCTGTCGTGCTGCTCTAGTGTTTTCTTAACTTCCTCTTCCTTTTTCTCTTCTTCGCTCGACTTCAGCACTGCTTTGGTTATCGCACCTGTCAATAAAACCACATGAGCACTCACAGGGGCATCAGTAGAAAGCAACAGTGCGTCTTTCGCATGATCTCATCTGTGTTAGGGCTGAGGACTGACCTTCTAACTCCTTCACCAGTTTTGTGAACTCATGATCGAACAGCATGTTTTCTGGGGTTGAAAATGAAGGCTGAGGCTTCTGTGCCGCACGTGAATAGAGTTCATGTTTGGTTATAAAGCCCAGCTTCTCAACAAAGTTCTCTTTCCCAATGCGCTTCTCTATCAACTGCTTTAGCTTTTCTCTGCAAACAGTACGAAAATGTAAAAGGTGAGAGAGTGCAGTAGAAGAAGACGTTAATGTTAGCACAATGATGTGTTTAAGAGCAACAAGAAGCAAAATAAGCTAGAAAAACATTTGATTATGAGAGAGGATTCTTCAAAAATGTTCATTTTGTATTTTCTAGTTTATTTTTAGTCATTAAATGGCAAGAACAAAATAAATTGCTTTGAAAGCAACACATTAGTCAATAATTTGAAATGTAACACGGTTATTAATGCTACTGTTAGTTTAATCAATACAAATCAATTTGTCTCTTATAATAACACGTTCCCCGGGTGATCTCATGCAGAAGTGGAAACAAATCTTGAGAATCCTGTACTTGTGAGCACTAAAAATGACCCACTGGGACAGAATAAAACAGAATCTAGCTCTTGTTAAAAGTCAAACTTCATTGAAGCACAAACATATCAGCACAAATCTATTTGAACATTTGTATTTTTGCTTATTTTGAAAATAACTTTCTTTTAAATAAATTAGATAAAATTGTAAATATTTGTGCAGTTCTATGATTTTAATAATACATTTGTCATTTTTTTATTTGTCTTTCAAGCATTGATAACATGCAGGCAACTAATAATATATGGCAATAAAAAGTTAGACGTTATGATCTTCTGGACCTTCGTTTCCCAAAAAAAATTATGAAACTTGACCTCTTTCAATTTTAATTTTAATAGAAATTCTAATTAGTAAATCTACTCTCAGCAGCTCAGTTGCTTATGCAATATTTAAATGTATGCTGTAAATAAGCTTTTTTATTGTTACGCTGACGACACGTAATTTTTTATACCTATTAATCGCAATAACAGTTCAGCAGGTGAAAGACTGGAGTCCTGTCTTCATGGAATCAAAACGTGGCTCACTAATAATTTTCTGTTGCTAAATAGTGACAAAACACAAATCATTCAATTTGGGCCAAAAAATCTCCAGCTGTTGATTCCGCTGATCTTGGTGCACTTACCCCTTTTCTCACTACTGATGTTAAAAATCTTGGATTTCATTTTGATAACAACCTCAATTTGGGAAAGCAAATCAACTCAATTGTCAGCACCAGTTTTTTCCACATTCGTCAAAACGTTCCTGAGCAGGAAGAGTTTTGAGACTGTCATTCACGCTTTTATTTCATCAAGATTGGACTATTGCAATTCTTTACTCGCGGGTCTATCCCATTCCTCTATTTCACGTCTTCAGATGGTCCAAAACGCGGCTGCCCGCTTGCTCACTGGCAGTCGAAAACAGGACCACATTACACCCATCTTATATTCCCTGTACTGGCTGCCCATTCGTTACCGAATCGATTTTAAAATATTACTATTCGTTTATAAAGCTCTTAATAACCTTGCACCGAGCTACCTTTCCGATTTACTTTCACCCTACTGTCCGATCAGGTCGCTCCGATCTCTAGATCGCTGTCTACTGCGAATTCCGCGATCTCACCTGCAATGCAGAGGAGACAGAGCCTTCGCAGTGGTTAGTCCCAAACTGTGGAACGACCTTCCTCTGTTTCTCATGTGCTTTCAATTGTGTGTAACTGCATGCGTTCTCGATTTTGTTTTACTTTACTAGTATTTTATTTGTCCTTTTTCCTTCTTTTTAAGATACATTCTTCTAGTCTTTGTACAGCACTTTGGTCAACTGTGTTGAATTTAAACGTGCTCTAGAAATAAACTGAATTGAATTGAATTATTCAAGCACATAGTTGTCTAAATATGTGTATTTTTTTTTTAATGGCAAACATTTAAATAGTTTAAGCTGTTTTAAATATCCGATTGAAAACATGGCTGAGGTGTTTTTTCAGACAGAGATGAAGTGACAGATCTTTAATATGGTCCAGAGCATTCATTATTAGACACGGTTTATGTTCAATTCGAAAGAGAAGAGAGGTTAAAAAAGTTACAGCACTATATTGGAGCATAAAGTAAGCCTAGGGTCGCAACAGCTAAAAAAAGGCCTTGAGCGGCACAAACCCGTGTTGTCCTGGTAACACTGCATGTTGACTAATAAAAGAAAGGAAGTAAATAGTGTTTTGTTTCACTGTTAGATCCTAAGCTAACACTCATGCCCTTGTAAACATCAGAATCAAACTATCAGAACATCTTGGGACACATTTCATGTTGTGGCCTTCCTCTGAATCACACTAAGCAGTGCTTGCCCAAGAGTTACTAAAATAACAAAAATTTACTGGAATTCTGCGTCCAATGACTTCTTTTTTTCTGGCTTATCCTTCATGCGAACATACACTAGCATTATATATTGAAGTATTCTCCAACACATAACATTTTTCAATCAAGGTTGGCTCTAAAGCACATAGATGAGGAGTAGACAGACTTGGTGTAAAACTCACTTGGTGTAGTTTTCTAAACTGTTGTCATTGTAGTAGATGCAGATGCCCAGTAAGAGAGCACACAAACCCTGTACAAAGCGTTCGTCTTCACCCAGGTTTTCTGAAATCTGACCAGTTAGCTGAACAAGTGATGTAAAGAAACATACAGGTCTGCAGGAAATGTAGAGATGAATGAGAAAAGGCTGACGAGAAAACATTATGATGGTTTTAAATGGAGTCGTAGGGCGAGGCCAGTTTGATGCTGCCCAGAGAGCCTTGTACTGGGTCATGTGATGTGAACAACAGAATGCCCAAAGGAACATAAACAGAGCTCGGCTCAGAAAAAACTACTCCTGGGGAATCTTCTTATGTCAGCTGGACACAACAATTTGCATGTTCTCAAAAAAGTATAGCTCCGGCCAGCAGAGTCGGATCAAGGCTATTCAGGGCCGTTCAAACTGACTCATCTAGGAGAATTTCAGACGCTCCACTGCCTAAAGTTGTCCAGAGCCGTAACCTGTATCTCCGGTTCAAGAGATCATACAGAGGTGAAGCTTCTTGTGCGGTAATACAGCAAATATTTATGCATTAACAACAATAAAACTTTTTTTGTTTTGGAAAATATGGATCAAATCCTCATGCAATGTTCATTTTTAAAGGTTCAAATTCCATCAGAGTTGATAAGCACATCAGAGAAATAAATCAGTTCAATCAGAAGGATACAAAGGGAACATTGTCTTGATTGTGCAGGAAGTGCACGACGGCAATCGGGCAGTTGCTGATCCAGGTGCACAGCAACATGAGGAGGCCCACCTTCGTCTGTACCCTACTGCCCTGGATGAACACATACACACCATTACACAAAAATACTACGCTTCAAGACATCTTCAATTTAAATAATGTCTTTCAAAATAGTACCACAAAATATTCATAGATGCTGAATGGTTCATCCTAGCCTCAATTTAAAACCTGCAGCAACACTATAAAAATATTCTGGGTGTTCACCGTACATCTGACACATAGAGAATTCTTCCTAAAACTCATGCAACTACAAGATTTTTTAATGGCAACTACAATTCTTATGTGCGCATCTACTGTACAAGCCAGTACAGTGGTCCCCCGAGATACGAATGCTAAGAATTTTCGAGATACGAAAGGTCTCGCGAAAGTTTTTGCTTCGAGATACAAAGAAAAATTCGAGATACGAACAATAACAAACATTTCTGCTGTATTTTCCACTTGTTTGTGTGACGTCGTGCTGCGCTTCCGCGTCCTTGCGCTCCTTTCACCCTTTGAAGAAAGTGTGCTTTAAGGGACCGATACGCTTTAAAACATTTCAAATCAGTTTCAAATCGAGCGAAACATTATGTATAGATTACCAATAATGTGCTATGACAAATGTTAGAGTCAAGGTGTCGTAAAAAAAATAACGTTTATAACGTGGAAAGTGCTGTTCTGTAGCGCAAGTTGCGCAACTTAGAGAAACCCTGTGACTCGTTCTCAGAAGCGTCTCTTCATCCCTTCTCACATGCTCAGAATTCTTTACGCTTGTGCTTGAAACAGTGTTGGTTTCAGTAATCCGTGAAATATCTCGAGAAAGTTAACTTTGATCCGTGATGCCGTAATGTTTTCTACATCCGATCCACAACACATCGCTTCACTCTCAAGGTAATGTTTCACATTTGTGAACATATTACGTATTTTGCTTGTGTTTTATTATCATTTATTACATTAACAATGTGTAGATTTAAGGATTGAAGAAACGTTACTTGATTTTTCTCTGGTTTTCCATTTTTTTCATCTACTTATGCTGTTGTTTCTGAGAGCCGTTGCATGGATTAGGTGTTTTACATGTAAAACTTGCTTCGAGATACAAAATGTTCGAGATTCGAACGCCACCCTGAAACGAATTAGTTTCGTATCTCAAGGTACCACTGTATTTGTAGCTAGAAATCGTGCATGTGTTTTTTCAGTGGTGCAAAGCTGCTGAGGTTATACATGGCATTCCCCGTGATGAAGTCAGAACGAAACTTCAAGCGGTGGTTACTTAGTCACCAACAACCGACACATTATAACGTTAGATCAGGGAGTGCTCACACTTTTTCAGCTTGCGAGCTGCTTTTAAAATGAACAAGTCAAAGTGATCTACCAGCTACAAAAATGTAAAACATCAACAAACAATTATGTTCTACTTTATTATAACACACATAATAATTAATTATTTACATTTTTTGTAATAACCTGAGTTTAATTTGATGACTTGCACTGAATTGAATCATTAGAACAGTTGTGTGTGACCTGAACTGATGGTAATAGAATGATTGGAGCAATTTATGGGTGCAATTGAGCTTTGATCCAAATAATCAAGAATAAAAATGATGCTCTAATAAATGTTTACATTTTTTTTTTATTGAAACTGAGTCGTGCAGTACAATATGCAGGTGAGGAGTGGCGTGTTGCTTGATTTTGGTTGTAATAGAGTAATTTAGAATGAAGTTATGAAGCATATTGAATATATGAAGCAAGAAAAAAAAAAAAAGTTAATAGTTATGAATGAATAATACAGTTTCTATTCTTATATGCAAATACCTGAATGTATATTATATTTAGAAATATTTTTAGATGACAATTGAGAACACAAGCTGTACAGTGTTGTTTGTGGCAGCCATCTGAGTTTTAGTCTTAGTCTTTTTGACGCAAATGATTTTAACTGTAGTTTTAGTCACATTATAGTCATTTAAAAATGTAGTTTTAGTCACGTTTTAGTCAACGAAAATTTTAGTCTAGTTTTAGTCAAACTATTAAACTATTAAATTTATTTAGTTAAACTATTAAATGTATTAAATTATTTACCACAAATAAAATTTTTAACACATTAATATATTTTAAGAGTTAATTGAACTCTTAGCACATCATGGTGCTATGAATGAGTCTAAATATTTCTCCATTATGTTTTGGCCAATATTCTTATCACATATGCCAAAATTGATAGTACCACATCACTGTTAAATGTGACCACCTGGTGGTGCTGTAACCAAGAATTTACATTGTGCTTAGACATTGTTAACATAGTTGATTAATTTGAACCCGATTAAACATTGCATAGCTGCGTTAACGGCTTCCTGTTTACGAAAAATGTAAACTTTTGACAGCTGCTGTGTGCTCATAGTTTAAGTCAAAGAGCTTGTATATGAAATAAGGAAGCGATCTCTAGGTGGAGTTCATTAAAATATCACATTAGCCAAATTGTTAACTTTTATAAGCCTAAATTTGCAAAATAGCCGACTTCCTTTTGAGTTTGGAAATGCAATCTATATTACTTATTTTTAAGTCTTTGTTCTTTACATTTGCACTAATTTTCATTACGACAAACTGCTAGGGCACCATAAGCTGAAATGCATTAGGTGGCACTATAGAGCCATTTCCAACACGCACTTTTCAAATCCCCATCAGAAGCAAATGTTTGTGTGTGTGAAATTGGATGAGCATGTTTAGACCCTGTGTAGAAAGCTACGAAACAATAATACTTGCAAGTACAATAAAGTTTTAAGCACCTTCTGTGCTCAAGACCTAAATATAACATATAGCAAAACAGGAAAGGACCAAGCAGCAGAAGAAGCCATCAATAGATATTTACACCAAACTATAAAATAAACTCATAGGATTTAGCAGCCACCAGAAGATTTGAGATTTGGTCTCTGCAACATCTGTATCTTTCAGAACAAGCCCGAAAGACCAGAGCATGCGGTCTGCATATGAAACTCAAAAGGAAACAAAAAGGTAGGTCTAGGGGTCAGTAAGCAAAAACAACCAGGGCAGAAACAGCAAACAGAAGGAACGAAAACACCTAATGGACCCCAATGTGGAAAATGAGGCCAAGCCACACCATCACACTAAACTGCTCACGCTCAGATACTCACCCTTCGGTTGAGCTTATCCCCCTGCAAAAACCACAGCACACATTTCATGTTGAAATTCAGCTTTTCCACAAGCTTCAGCATTGCTATCTGATCTCGTACTCTCCTGTAACACTGGCAGACCCAGCCTGGACCTGCAGAAAGCAGCTTTCTCAAAGGTCCAGGCTGATTGATGCTGGTATATTTGTGTTCTTGATGACCAGTAAAAACTAACTAGTTTCACTTATGACTAGTGACCAAAACACACTAAATCTTTTCAAGAACAGTGATTCAAACAAGGCGGAGAAATTCCAGTTACCTGCGAGAGGATGTTGGTACACTGCTGCAGAAGTGAGACGGGTGGTTTGCCCAGACTGGTGGCCAACTGGACCCGAAGCAGCTGCTCTTTCTGAGTGAGATTGTCCTGCAGAGCATGTGCCAGAGCCACAGCGGCACACCAGTTTGATAAAGAATCCGCAGAGAAGAGACCACCACACAGGAGCTGACCCGCAGAGATGGAGTTTGCTAAGGGACACACAGAGACATGATTGGCCGATGAATGAATGACTATACGAGGTATGAACCGCCTCAAATTCCTCTCAATCTATTTGTGTTTAGGCTGGTTACTGTCTGTCTGTGTAATAAATCAAAGCGTGTAAATATTGGTTATTTAATAATGGATAAAAGAATGCCTTTATAGATAAAATAGCAGCTTATTGAAATACAACAGAAAATGTTATTTGAAATAACAAAGGTGCTTGGGATGTAGCACGGCTCAAGGTGTAACAAAGCCCAGGTTTCTTTAATTGAGCCGTCGGGACATTTGAATAATCAATGATATAATTAGATTATATTTCTGCCAAATCCCCATAAAACTTTTCATTTATCTTGAACAAAGAACAGCCCTTCATTTGATTATTCCACTGTCTAATGAAGCAGCGGATTATTTCCATTAGTCAGTAATAACAATACTGTGTTTCTCGAGCCATAAACATTGTATGTACATTGTACGTTTCACAGTTAAGAATGAAAGAGTTTGATTGCTTCCTGCTTAAACTGTAAAGGTCTTTGCACAATTGTATGATCACGTTATGTCCATTACACAAACACACTCAGGTCTCAGAACAGGTTCAAATATTTGACATTTTTCCTGTGATTTAAAACCAGTTTGTTAGTGAAGAGCTGCCTGTCTGCATGTTTCTGTGGCCTTACCGGAGACAACCAGAGAGAATTTTTATTTTTGATACGTTTGCAAAACTACCAACAAAGCATCAAACTTTACATTTTTCAGGGTATTTGCATAAACGTCCTCTCCATTAATTCTCAGGGTCGGATGAACCCAGTATTTCCTTTTTTTTTTTTTTTTTTTTTTTTTTTTTTTTTTTTTTTTTTTTTTTTTTTTTTTTTTTGCAAAACAGAAATGATCAGAAATTCATTTTTTCAGAATGTGCCACTCATTCAGAAGATGCCATTTTCTTTCTTTGTGTGTTTTGTGAATTTTACACGAGTTAAAATATTCAGTGCGCAAGGCTTTCAGAATTTCAGACTTCAGAAAAAAAACACTTTATAATAAAATAAACATTTTATTTTTAAAACAAATACAATGTTTCAACTTCAGAAATGTTAAATTAGAGCCGTCTGTTGATTTCAAAAAACAATATATATGAAATATATGATATAAAATAAATTGTGTTTTTACATTAAAAGCTGGCAACTAGTTCTGAATTTCTTAGCAGCTAAATGCAAACAAGAAAAAACGTTAAATAAACCTAAAATATCATTAGCCACACACACCCACGTGAAAAATGACCGAAACCTGGGGTCCGGGACAGCAACCTCGATCAGAGGTTTTCAGTCATGCTCTGTTCAATTATGCATTTCAAGAGCATCATGAGAGAAAGCACTCTTTTCATCAGACAGTACAGTAGCAGCTTTTTTTTACAGAATAAAAAAAATGAATATGCCCCAAAACAAAAACCACTACATCTAGTATTGTGTAAGAGCACATACAAATGTGTATTTATGTATTTTAAAAGGACAGCACTAAGTCTACTAGAAATGGAATTAACAAGTTGGCGACATATGGCAGCAACTATCTTTTGCATTCTTCAAGAATAACCTCTTTTAGAGCTGGAAACTCCGTGAACTTGCACAGGGGTTCCATTGGGATCAGATCAGGAATCACCATGCTACTCAAGCACCTTCACCGTTTTCTTCTTCAGAAATGCGGTGTGAATTTGTGCAAGGAACTCTTACCATCTATAGTGGAGGGCAGCAAGGTGGCAACTATCTCGCCCTGTCCTTTCTGGTTCTTGTACAGGAAGCACTGGAAGCAGTAGAGAACAGCACAGCGCAGGACAAAAGGCTGTCTTTCATTCACCATCGACATGAGCAGCACTACAATTGCAGGCCTGAGAAAACACATGTCTCCATGAGCTTAACTCTAACATTAATGAGCTTTTTAATGTTTCAACAAACCTTGGTGGATTAGACGGTGCATTGACGGATGCAAAGTAGTCCTGATTTACTTCAGAGCCACGGATGACCTCCGACACGGTGTTGATGGTCTAGTGAAAAAACTGCACCATTTTAACAATCTAGAGCTGGGGTACTCAATAGGCGGACTCAAGTCCGTTTACGGATCTAGACACGGTTGAACTTTAATTGTGATTACGCTATATATATATATATATATATATGAAGGACCCAGCCACGTTTCATCTTCAACGCCCTTGCTGATGGAAGATTTTCACTCAAAACTTGACAATACATGGCCCCTTTCATTCTTTCCTTTACACGGATCAGTCGTCCTGGTCCCTCAGCAGAAAAACAGCCCCAAAGCATGATGTTTCCTCCCCATGCTTCAGAGAGTTCTTTGGATGCAACTCAGCATTCTTTCTCCTCCAAACACGATGAGTAGATTTGTTACCAAAAATGTTTCATCTGAGCATATGATACTCTCCCAGTCATCTTCTGGATCATCCAAAAGCTCTCTAGCAAACTTCAGACGGGTGACATGTACTGGCTTAAGCAGGGGGATACGTCTGGCACTGCAGGATTTGAGTCCCTGGCGGGTAGTGTGTTACTGATGGTAGCCTTTGGTCCCAGCTCTCTGCAGGTCATTCACTGGGTCCTCCCGTGTGGTTCTGGGAGTTTTGCTCACCGTTCTTGTGATCATTTTGACCCCACGGGGTGAGATCTTGTGTAGAGCCCCAGATCGATGGGAGATTATCAGTGGTCTTGTATGTGTTCCATTTTCTAATAATTGCTCCCACAGTTGATTTCTTCACACCAAGCTGTTCACCTATTGCAGATTCAGTCTCTCAGCCTGGTGCAGCTCTATCATTTTGTGTCGGGTGTCCTTTGACAGCTCTCTAGTTTTGGCCGTGGTGGAGTTTAGAGTGTGAGTGTTTGAGGTTGTGGACAGGTTTCTTTTATACTGGTAAGGAGTTCATTAATACAGGTAACGAGTGGAGCACAGAGGAGGCTCCTACAGAACAAGTTTCAGGACTGTGAGAGACAGAAATCTTGCTTGTTTGTAGCTCACCAAATACTTAATTTCTACCATATTTTGCAAAGAAATTCTTTAAAAATCAGACAATGTTATTTTCTGGATTTTTCTTTCTCCTTTTGTCTCTCATAGTTGAGGTCTATCTATGATGAACATTACGGGCCTCTCTCATCTTTTTAAATGGGAGAACTTGCACAACTGGTGGCTGACTAAATACTTTTTTAACCCACTGTATATCCAATTTGATTAAAAAAAGAAAGCTATAAAATGCATGAATATATGTAAACACTTTAATGCTTTCTGGAACACACCTGCTTCATGACCCATCAAGAAATGGATCTCTATGCATGTTGAGTTAGAAACCAATTGTGTCACCGCAAGGTCTTGAAATGATGAGTTTCTAAATGTTAGGAGCCTTGGGATGAACAATGGTGTATTTCATGGTGAGATTCAGAGGACCGATTTAAACAATGTTTGTGATGGAAAAGGTTTTAGGTTTCTGAGAGAGCTGACCTCAGTGAGAATATCTGCAGGAACACCGGTGGCCATGAGGATGGTGCAGAGCTGCTGCAGAAGCCCGCACTGGAACATGGCTTTCTGGCAGCTGGCTGTAGCACCAGGAGGGTTCACCGGAGAAACCAGAACTCGCACCAGCTACGAAAAAAAAAGATCAGAATTCAGCTCAACCACACATCAGATTTTTTTGGGTGAGCTCATTCACATTACTGATGATATGAGACTCAAATCTAACCTGTGTCTGATTAGTTTAATGAACAATAAAGTGAAAAACATACAGAAACCCCAAACCAAGTTGCTTCCTGTAAACAAACATAAAAACGGTTTTACAAGATCAATCATGTATAACCCCAAAAATGTAACCTCTCTACTAAAAGCAATGGGAATGTACATATAGATGTGTGAATGAAGGTTTCTCACTTTGTTCGGATGAAAGCTGGGTTTTGATTAGTTACTAATTGTGATTTAACAAAGTTTTAAAAATAGTCTGTGGCAGCGGCGGCCAAGCGGCACAACGTGGGGAGACATTTCACGATGTGGACACAAGCTACTGACTATCTACAGAGCAGCGCTCTGAATGCAGAAAAAGCAGTGAGTTGCAGAAATGCTTGAGATATCTGCAATAATCACTCAGAGTACAACATACTGGTAAACCAATGCCAGTAACTGAAAGAAACAGATACCACATTTGGTGTCCAGTTCATGTTTAGTTCAATACGTTTGTAAAATGTAAAAAATGTTAAATTGTTACCAACTCCTACTTTCGGCTGTTCCCAGTTCAGTTTTGTGTCGCCACAGCGAATCATCCGTTTCCACCTGGCTCTGTCCTCGGTATCCTCTACTCTTGCACCAACTACCTTCATGTCTTCTTTCAGAACATCCATGTATCTTGTCTTTGGTCTTCCTCTTGACCTCTTGCCTGGCATCTCCATCTCCAACATCCTTCTACCAATATAACCACTATCCCTCCTCTGCACATGTCCAAACCATCTCAACCTGGCCTCTCTGACTTTGTCTCCAAAACAACCAACCTGAGCTGTCCCTCTGATGTGCTCGTTCCTAATCTTGTCCATCCTCGTCACTCCTAAACTGAACCTCAACATCCTCATCTCTGCTACTTCCATCTCTGCCTCTTGTCTCTTCTTTACTGCCACTGTCTCCAACCCATACATCATAGCTGCTCTCACACCTGCCTGCACTCGCCTCTTCACCTCTTTTCCGCACTCCCCGTCGCACTGGACTATTATGTTAAAATATTAACAATGTTAAAAAAAAAAAAATTAAATCTTAGCTCACTTTGTGTATTTATTATTTGTACATTGGGATTCCTTGGATTGTTGTAGAAGTGCTCATTTTGAAAAGTTTTGAACATTTCACCAAGACAAAATATAAACATAAAGTGCTGCATATAAATATTTATCTGTTTACTACCTTGTTAATTCATTGTTGATGTTCATTGTGAGAAATAATTAAAATGATCAGTGTCTTTGCAGAGATTAATATCTTTAATTATTAATAAATTCAGCAGAGGGTCTCAAAGTGGTAGCCCTTTGGAAGCAGCTCTTGGTTCCAAAAAGGTTGGTGACCCCTGCTCTAGACCACACCAAGAGTGGAAAAAAAAAAAACAGTCTGAGACCTTCTTGACACATGATCGAACTCTGCTCTGAACTTCACACCAGGGCTGTGCAATATTTTTTGAATATGTGACTTTTTTTTAATATTACGCTTGCAATTTTATTTGCACACTGTTTTTGCTTTTTCAAACAAGCAACATACATACATTTTAAATGTGTTCGGTGCAAAAGACGTGCATAATAAAACATTTCACAATGAAATAATAAAAATCTATTATCTTTAAAACATTCATTCATTTTCCAAACCACTTATTCCCTTTTTGGGGTCACAGGGTCTACGAGGTGCGGTGGTACACCCTGGACAGGTCGCCAGCCCATCGCAGAGCAACATTTACTCACACGTTCTCACCTAAGGGGAATTTACATTATTCCATTAACCTAACCGCATGTTTTTGGGATTGTGGGGGAAACCGGAGTACCCGGAAGAAACCCACGCAAGCAGAGAACATGCAAACTCCTTCCAGGCAGCCTCGAACCGACAACATTCTAACTGGAAGGGCACAGTGCTACCCACTGCACCACCATGCAACCCCATTTTGAAAACAGACAACATAAAATAAATTAAGATTAACTAACCTCAACTCTACTTAATAGCATACTGTTGTACTAACTGCTTAATAAATAAAACTGTAATAAATTCTCTTGAAAACAGACAGAAAAAAATAAAGATTAACTAACCTGGATTCCAGTCATAACTTAAATTAAAAACAAAAAACTGGTTGCTCTCTCAAAGTTTTTTTGCAAGAGAAACCAGCATGTCCACCATTTCTGGTTTTCAACGTCACCACATTTCCCTCAGTACTAAACACACTCTCCAAATGTGAGCTGGTGACAGGAATACCGAGAGTTGTTGTGCGCTAGGTGAGCTCTGATTGTTTAACATATTTAAAAATCACGCGCACAAGTATGTATTCTAAAAAAAAAAATGAACAGATAAAATTGCGGCCTTATGCAATGTGGATATTGCACAGCCCAACTAAATATAAATGAATGCTAAAAAACATGCTTTTTGAACGAATACGGGTTGTCATTTGTCTGTTGACATAGCAGCGCTGTCATGGTAGCCGAGTAGTTTGTAATCCACGCATTCTTTGCAACGTGCATCACAAGCAATTAATACAAATGATGCAGTAAAAGATCAAGCAGTGAAGGTCGGCCCTTTGTGATCGGGTTGTCCTAGTCTTCAAGTGTTGTTTACTTCTATGTGTGCGATCATTCTAAACAATCGAAAAGCAGTTGAGGAAACACGTGCGATGACAAATAAGTGGCCAGTATGATGTCATTGTTTTCAACTGGTGCGGACCAAAGTGTGGTGAGACAGAGAGCTAAATCTCCAGAGGAATGCAACAATGCATCAGTTGTTGCCCTAGGTCCGGACCAAATAAACGAACTAGAGGTGTGAAAGCACCCTCAGAAAGCCATCTGATTGGACCAAAACGCCCTCAAGTGGACATTATTAAAAGATTTTAAAAACTCACACTCCAGAATTGAAATTCAGGAAGAAATTAAGTTTAAGAAAAAGAATGCTTTCCTCAAGTTCTGCCACTCCAAGTTTTCTCAGAGTTCTGAAGAAGTTCTTGTGACGTTTTATGAACTTCAGAAGGCATTTCCAGGACAAAGTGCTTTATCGGTACACTCATGAAAGTCAAATGGACTCCACAAGCTTTCGCTCGTTTTATTTCCTTTCTGCTAAAGTTTTGTGTCGCAAGTTTTTCCAGCTCAGCTTGAACGTCAAACTCTTCCTCAAAAACCCAGACATCATGACTGAATCACTTTCAAAAAGCAAGTAACATCTTCCAAAAAATCAGTGAGCTGTACTGCCGCAATGTTACTGTATGTTAACCTTACAGATAACTCAATGCACTGTACAACTGGAGATTATGCACATATTAACACTCGAAATTTATCTAAATAATTTACTTTGGGTGAAATTGATTTGTATTCTTTAATATACAGTAACAATCAATCACAGGTCTTCAAATGATTTCGAGTCATCGACTCATTTGAAACACTTAGTAATTCTACCCATTGGTATAAATAATTCCCTTATAGCTATTCCTCATGTAAAAATCCTTAGAGTTTGTCTGACCTGCAGCATTAGATGGAGGTTGGTGACCTTCTGAGCCGACCATCCAGAGTTGTCATCTCCCACCTCAAACCATGGCTTCATTTTTTGAATATAAGAGCCTTCTTTAAAGAAATTCTGGTTGGAGCTGTTGTTCTTCAGTAGGTTGAGCAACAATAAAAGACAGTCCTCCACCACGATACCTGAAAGAGGAAAATCACCAACATTTAAAACCTAGGTGTCCTCTCCAACCGAGACAACATTCACAGAATACCTCCATCACTTGAACCCTCCTCGGTGATGATATCAAGCAGCCTCTCAAACGCATTTTCGAAAGCCACGATCTTCTGGATGGCAGCATTGCCTTTAGTTAGCTGCTGCAGCAGCAAGAGACCCTTGGTGAGAAAAAATGTTCTCGGGTAAATTTCAGAAGTGTCTCCAGAGTGAAAACTGTGGTATAGAGCTAGAACACTTACATCGTTTCGGATAACTTCTCTAGAATCAGCCAGAAGATCCATCAACCTGGACACTCCTTTAAAGTTCATTCAAACAAATCATTAGTGGGGGGGGGGGGGGTAAACTTTAAATCTCAAATTCAGCTTTGTCTCCGGCGCAAACAAACTAAAAAATCCGCTTCAGGTGCTTCACGTCCTGCATTAAAATCTTTCAGGGCACAGATATTTAAGCCGGTAAACCGCTAATTAGGGCTTGAGCACCGGAAGTGCATTGAACCCTATTGTAAGTGCTCAGAGCATTAGTGTCTCTGTGCATTTTTGAGAGTCAAAATGTGCTCAAAGTCACCGAATTTCACACATTTACATCTGATTGTGGTTCGAAAACTGGGTGTTAAAATGGCTCTATAGCGCCACCTAACACATTTCAGCTAATGTTGTACTCTCAGATTGTCGTATGAAAACTGGCACACAAGTGTAAGGGTACATATACTTCTAAATAAGTAGATTGGATAATGTTTCAATAATCGACAAGAAGTTGGCTATTATGTCAAATCTGTAAAAATGGACACTTTTGCAGCTCATACTTAACAAACTCCTCCTCTGGAGATTTTATCTGTTCGTCCCAAAACTCAACCAGCCTTATCTCAAGGCATATGGCATGTTAAATTGTGAAGCTTTTTTGACTATGTTAAGTCTTGTTGCAGTCAAAAGTTAAAATACCTCTGCCAGTGATCGTCCGATCTGGTTCAAATTTGCCATGCATGTTAAGAAATAGAAACACTAATGTAAGGGACCAGGGCCTTTGTATTTCCAGAACCGACAGGAAATATTACGAATTTTCTTGTGAAATTTACCACTCCAGGCCTAGTACTTCTCCTAGAGATTCTAACTGATTGTTATTTTTTTTTTCCCCTTTGTTAGAATCTGTACAGTACACACGGCGCCTGTCAAAAGTTGACACTTCCACATCAAGAGGAAGTTGTTATAATTCAAACAGGCAATGTCTTTATTGTCTACTTTAATGTCTAAACAACATTTAACATTGTCAAGCTACATCTTTTTTGATCAACTTTGGCATATGGAACAAGACTATATCGGTCAACACTACACCAGAAAATATTTAGACTCATCGGCTCATGACCACTGAGAGGCAATGGTGCCAGAGGTCCTCGAGCCCTTTGATTGCTGCTTGTAGCTTTACTGTAACTTTTTTTAGTAAGTGATCTCTAAAGAGTAGAAATTTTAGTTGTTTTTTTTTTAAAGGTTTGCGAGAGACGCTGCATTCTGGATTGGGACAGCTAAAAAAATTCCACCAGCCAGGAACTGTGAAGGAGAAGGTTCTGGTGAGAGATTTTCTGCCGCTCTTATATGGGACCACCAAACGCTGTTCATTTCCTAAACACAGGCAGATTTGAACGTGATGCAAGCCTGAATGGAAAGCCAGTGGAGAGAGAGATGAGGAGAGGAGTGATGTGAGCTTGTCTAGGTTCCATGAAGATCGGTTGAGCTGCTGAGTTCTGCATCATTTGAAGAGGTCTGACTGCCCATCGAGTAGAGCATTGCAGTAGTCAAGTCTTGATATGACCAGTGCTTGGACTAGAAGTTGAATTCAATGTTCTGTAAGGAGGTGTCCCATCCTTTTGATGTTAAACAGAGCAAATCTGCAAGATCAAGCTATTTTAGCAATGTGCTCCTTGGATGTCAGTCTCCAAGGTGAAGTCGTGCTGGACAGTGTGATTGGCATGATCAGTCTTTGTCATGTTGAGTTGAAGGTGATGGATCTTCGTTCATGTTGAAATCGTTCAGACAGTCTGTTATCGTAGTTGTATGGAATGAGTTGAATGTCATCGGAATAAAAATGGAAAAAGTTAGTGGATGATGGGATCCAGGGAGGTGATGTTGGTTGAGAAGAGCAGAGAATCAAGAACTGATCCCTGTGGAACCCCTGTAAGTAGCTGCTGTGACTTGGACAACCCAATTCTGAAGGATCTGGCAGTGAGGTAAAACTTCAACCAGTCCAGGGCAGTGCCGGAGATGCCCTTTATTGCGAGTGGAGGATTTAATGGTTCTAGAAGCACTTCTGCAAGCATTGTGACATTTTAAAACATGATTATCAGTGAAACCATTAAATCACTGCATCTTTATATAGTGCTAGCAGGGCTCTAGACTAACTTTTTGCACTGGTTGCACTGGTGTGCCTAAATATTTTTCTTAGGTGCACCAGCACAAAAGTTAGGTGCACCCAAATTTTCAACCGCATCACATTTAACACCGCATTTTCACAAGTTCACTTTTTTAGTTATCTATTCATTTATTTATTTTTTTAATCACTGTCCATAGACAATATTGACTTGTAAATGATTAACTAACAACCTGGTCAAAATAAAGTTCTTTATTTGAAGCACAATTCCACAAGAAAGGTAACTAAACTTACTGAAAAAGTGTTTAAAGTGCTTTACTGAGCTGAAATTTAAACTTTAAACTGATTTTGGTCCCTAAGAGCAGCAAATACAAATAAAAACGATAATACCATTTTCTACCCAGATCAAGAGTTTATAATGCAGCCTATTTATTTATTTTTTCATTTTTAAGTGTCAGAATATTATGGTTAATGCAGTAACGAGACGGTAGGCATATTATTGACATAGGCTCCATGACATGACATGGCTTACCTTGGGCATGAGCATGCTCGACCTCACTGTGTTCAATAATATATTCACCGGTCTTCCTTTCCGCAAGACACGACTGTACACAATGATGCATTCCTTTGTGGCGATATATGTGTCTCCGTCGATCAGGAATTCCATGTACGCACTGTTCGCAATTTGCACAGACGTCTTTTATTTTTCAATGTATCTGCGATGACTCCTATAAATTGGGTGCGCGTGACATCATTGCTGTACGTCGGGTTTGCGTTCAAGCCATTTTTCTTCATAAGAATTATTTCGGACTTGAATTTAGTGAAGGGGTGTTCTTCTTTTGCAATATTGTAGGCGGCGTAAAACTTAATTATCATCGGGCTTGCCCGCGTCTGATCTGTTTTGCGGCTGCCTGCGGCTGTAAAGGAATGCGTTCACATCGGCAGCGGTTGGCGATGGCGTGAGGGTTTCCATGTTAAGTCAGCTGATGCAAACCTTGGCGTTTCGCGTCCTGAGCTTCAGCAGCCGATGCCTTGAGATGGCGGTAGCTTGCTGCAATAAGCGTATTGAGCCCGTATGAATGGAAGTGTCACAGCGTGTTGTGAGCGGCGCAGGAGGAGGACGGCCCCGTGGGCGGAGTTTTCGTTTTTTTTTTTTCCCCTCGGCGACCCGAATTACGCACCGGTGCAACCTTAGATTTTTTTTAGTCGCACCATTGAGAAATTAGGTCGCATATGCGACCAAATTGGTCGCACTCTAGAGCCCTGGCTAGCATTGGAAACACAGTCAACAGAAACCGTAACAAGGGTCACATTATGGATCTGAGAATGGGGAAGCTGCAATAAAACTAAACTTTGCATGTGGTGTTCGGGCAGTGGGTTTAAGACCTCTGGATTAAAGTCATGAATGTAGTTTGTGGGAACATATTCGTCTATTAACATGTCTCGTAAAACCTGCATGTCTCGTCATGTTTTAATCACCAAAGACACATATTTATCACTTTATAATTATTAAAAAAAGGTGCGCCAACTGAATAAATTAGTCATCGTTGACAAAAACGACACTGCTCTGCAGAAATGTCACAAAGCTGTCCCTGAATCTTCCTTAAGTCATGCAGTTTGAACTAGTGATGGGATTTATGGCTCTTTGGAGGGAGCCGAATCTTTGGGATCCGTTCGCTTTAAAGAGCCGTTCGAAAAACTGGCTCATTTGGCTCCTTTTATTTTTGAATATTTTTTTTTACTTTTAAGAAACCAGCATGGGGTTATTTTTTTTTTATTCTGGAAATAATCACAAGAATTTTTGTAGATTTTGTGAGCTTATGAAAACCCACATAGCTCTATTAATGAAGGATCAAACTGTCCAAGTGAATAAATAAAAATAGCATTTTTGTAATTTGTTTAGCGGAAAAAAAAACCCTCACAGACTGAAGACGATGCATATCGATCATCATCTTTTTATCATCAGGCTCAAGAAACAGATCACAGATAAACTATTAGCTCCGCCCATTGCACATCTTGAGATTTATTTTAGCGTGAGAGATCACTCAAACGCATGAGATTTAAGTTCAATGTTTGGGAGTTGGCTGCTCTGCAGTTTCACTCGTGAGTATGGATGCGGAACACTTTTGTGGCTACCGTAGGCATTGTGGGAAAGTATTTTTACTCAAAACTTTTAAGCCCTCGCGGGCCACATTAGATTACATGGCGGGCCACATCCAGCCTGTGGGCCTTGAGGTTAACACATCTGTCATAGAGGTTTACATTCACCCCCCCCCCCCTCCACCCTGGGGGAGAACTGCTCCTGACCAAACGTGACTCAGCGCCCATCATTCATATTAATGAGCTGTTCAAAACATTTGATTCGTTCACGAACGTCACAACACTAGTTTGAACTTGCACGGCAGGGCTATCGAGCAGAATGAATACAGCTGTAACTGAAACAGCCCCAGACAATCATGCAGAGTGGAAACCTCTGTGACGAGACTATTCTGAAAAAGCAGAGTTACTTCAACTGACCCATTGGGCTGACCAAGATGATGCCTTGTAGCTGAGCACACTGGCTCTTCAACAGCGCGGTCAGAAGCTTCACCCCTGGCCAGCGAACGTGGAAGTCAAACTCCTAAAAACATCACTCTATGTTAATATGCAAAATAAAGTTGAAGGTTAAAAAGCTTTTGTGGAGTTTAGGTTCAAGTTTACCTCCAACAGCGTGAGAAGTAGAGTAATGTTTTCTGGATCTTGGATGAACTTTTCAGTGAATTGAGCCCCCAAATCATCCTCCTGCTTCTGCTGGATCTCTTCTGAATGAAAAGATGAGGTTGTAGTCCATGAGTGGTTTAACGCAGGAAGAGACAGACATGAAAAAGATGTTAGCTACACTAAGTATAGACCAGTGATAATTGTATTGTTTTGGATGAATGCAATATCCCAAAAGAGGAGTTAAAAGAACAGTTAACAAAACTTCAATACACCTTAAGATGGAAGAGCAAAAAGCAAAAGAGAAAAGCAAAAAATTGTGGAGAAAAGCAAAAGAGAAAACGGAGCAAACACATGAACCCACAGGTTAGGACATTAGAAAAGGAGTTAAACTAATGGAATAAAAAAAAAAACCCAGACCAATTTATTAACATTCAATAGATTTCCATCCTCAATCATTGAACTTGTACTAAAAATGCTTTATGAATAAACATTTTGCATGTTTCCAAAGGTTCTTTTTCCATTCAGAAAGTAAAACTTGTAACTCTACAGGGACCGGATATACCATATTTTTCGGCCTATAAGACGCACTTTATCTTCCCCAAAACTGAGGGGGGAAAGTTTGTTCGTCTTATACGGCGAATGCAGAGCGCCACGGAGGGAGGTCACGGCCGTAGGAGAGGCGTAAGAGCTCCGGAGCTAGGCCAAAGCCGCCCATCGCCCATCTCTGCCATAGTGCGGCCTAAACGAAAACGAAAAAAAACCCTACATTTCCCACAATGCCTTTGGCTACGGTAGCCGCAACAATGTTTCCACAATCCGCATCCATACTCACGAGCGAAACTACAGAGCTGCCGTTTCTCACACATTGAACATAAGACTCTCGCATTTGAGTGATCTCTCACGCTACAAACCCGATTTCTCACGCTAAAATACATTTAAAGATGTGAAATGGGCACAGCCAATAGTTTATCTGCAATGTTTCTTGAGCCTGACGATAAGATGATGATCGATCTGCATCTTCTTCAGTCTGTGAGGTTTTTTTTTCCGCTAAACATTCACTTGGACAGTTTGATCCTTCATTAATGGAGTTATGTGGGTTTTCATAAGCTGACAAAAATCAAAAGGATTTATATTAGAACAGCAAGCATACAATTGTTTCCATGCAACCAAATTGTCACTTAAATAAGTTATAAATAATGAGTTATTTAACATTAAGGAGTAGTTACATTTATTTTAGATTAAAATAATTATTAAATAATTATTATTTTACATCTGGGGTGCCCAGATTCTTTTAAAGGTTTAAAGGGGGGCTCGACTAAAAAAAGTTTGAGAAACACTGTATTATTACTAATGTGGGGGCAATCTTACTAGCCATTATTAGTAATGTAGTGACAATGTTACTAGCTATTATTAGTAATGTAGTGACAATGTTACTGGCTATTATTAGTAATGTAGTGACAATGTTACTAGCTATTATTGGTAATGTGGTGACAATGTTACTAGCTATTATTAGTAATGTAGTGACAATGTTACTGGCTATTATTGGTAATGTAGTGACAATGTTACTGGCTATTATTAGTAATGTAGTGACAATGTTACTAGCTATTATTAGTAATGTATTGGCAATGTTACTAGCTATTATTAGTAATGTAGTGACAATGTTACTAGCTATTATTAGTAATGTAGTGACAATGTTACTAGCTATTATTAGTAATGTAGTGACAATGTTACTAGCTATTATTATCAATGTAGTGACAATGTTACTGGCTATTATTAGTAATGTAGTGACAATGTTACTGGCTATTGTTAGTAATGTGGTGACAATGTTACTGGCTATTATTAGTAATGTGGTGACAATGTTACTAGCTTTTATTAGTAATGTAGTGACAATGTTACTAGCTATTATTAGTAATGTAGTGACAATGGTACTAGCTATTATTAGTAATGTAGTGACAATGTTACTAGCTATTATTAGTAATGTAGTGACAATGTTACTGGCTATTATTAGGTATGTAGTGACAATGTTACTGGCTATTATTAGTAATGTAGTGACAATGTTACTGGCTATTATTAGTAATGTAGTGACAATATTACTAGCTATTATTAGTAATGTAGTGACAATGTTACTGGCTATTATTAGTAATGTAGTGACAATGTTACTGGCTATTATTAATAATGTAGTGACAATGTTACTAGCTATTATTAGTAATGTGGTGACAATGTTACTAGCTATTATTAGTAATAGTGACAATGTTACTAGCTATTATTAGTAATGTAGTGACAATGTTACTAGCTATTATTAGTAATGTAGTGACAATGTTGCTGGCTATTATTAGTAATGTAGTGACAATGTTACTAGCTGTTATTAGTAATGTAGTGACAATGTTACTAGCTATTATTAGTAATGTAGTGACAATGTTACTAGCTATTATTAGTATAGTAGTGACAATGTTACTGGCTATTATTAGTAATGTAGTGACAATGTTACTAGCTATTATTTGTAATGTAGTGACAATGTTACTGGCTATTATTAGTAATGTAGTGACAATGTTACTGGCTATTATTAGTAATGTAGTGACCATGTTACTAGCTGTTATTAGTAATGTAGTGACAATGTTACTGGCTATTATTAGTAATGTAGTGACAATGTTACTGGCTATTATTAGTAATGTAGTGACAATGTTACTGGCTATTATTAGTATGTAGTGACAATGTTACTAGCTATTATTAGTAATGTAGTGACAATGTTACTAGCTATTATTAATAATGTAGTGACAATGTTACTGGCTATTATTAGTAATGTAGTGACAATGTTACTAACTATTATTAGTAATAGAGTGACAATGTTACTGGCTATTATTAGTAATGTAGTGACAATGTTACTAGCTATTATTAGTAATGTAGTGACAATGTTACTGGCTATTATTAGTAATGTAGTGACAATGTTACTAGCTATTATTAGTAATGTAGTGACAATGTTACTAGCTATTATTAGTAATGTAGTGACAATGTTACTAGCTATTATTAGTAATGTGGTGACAATGTTACTGGCTATTATTAGTAATGTGGTGACAATGTTACTGGCTATTATTAGTAATCTAGTGACAATGTTACTGGCCAGTATTAGTAATGTAGTGACAATGTTACTGGCTATTATTAGTAATGTAGTGACAATGTTACTAGCTATTATTAGTAATGTAGTGACAATGTTACTGGCTATTACGGTATTACTAATGTGGGGGCAATGTTGCACTGGAACAGTGATGGTGATAACGAATGGTGGACTTTAGAGTGATGAGTGGGGGCAAAGAAAAACATTACAGCCTTTTTTTTTGTTACTTTTACTGTTTACTGTCTGTTCATGTTACATTTTTGGCTGTTAACTTTTACACAGTTGATATAAAATATTTTACAACAGTATTTGGTTCAGAATCTTTTTTTTCTAGATCTTCCTCATTTGAAATTGGGTGCGTCTTATAGGCAGAAAAATACGGTACCTATTGCCTTTTTCTACTCTCTTCACCATTCTGTTAATGTGCTTGGACACAGAGCTCTGTGAATAGCAGCCTCTTTTGCAATGACATCTTGAGTGTTGTGCCCTCTTTAAAAAAATGTGTCGATGGTCGTCGTTTGAGCACCAGTCAAGACAGCAGTCTTCACCATGGTTGTGTATCCTACAGAACCAGAACGGGAGACTCTTTAAAAGCTTTTGTCAAACGAATTTGTCTAGCCGTGGTCAAGCATGCTATGAACGCGTTCAGGAGTGGATGCTTTCTGTGGTTAGCCTACTAAGAAAATGCCCTTAAACTGCCTTATTCACATGCGTAGCATTTATGCAGTTGTTACATTTTCCTTAGTTATTCTCTGCTCTTTATTTCTCATGTTCTAGTCTCTTCCCAGTTGTCCCCTTGTCTTTGCTCGTCCTCGTTCTCTCGCCCTGACCTGTTTCCGTGCATGCGCTGTTACATGGTAGCCGTGTTTCTGTTTACTTCCTAGCCTCTCCTCATCAGGTCCCTTCCAGAGGTGTGTGTTCCTTGTCATTATTATTTCCTTATGTATTTAGAGCCTGTGCTGATCTAGGTTCAGCGTAAGATCATACTCATAGCTCATGCTGAGCCTTTACACTGTGTACTTAGTTATTTTCTGCTCCCTGGAGCAAAGTTCATTAGTTATTTAGGTTCTCTCTCCTAAGGCACTTTTTTGTTTCTTTTTCTCAGTTTGTAATGTTTATTCTTAATAAATATGTGCATCTCAAGCTCATGCAATTGTGTTCAGTCAACCTCAGTTGATGACAGCAATGTGGGCCAGCAAATCTACATTTCCACTTTTGTTTCTCATAATTTAAACTTTTTGTGTCAAGATTTTGACTTTTTAAGCAATTCATACTTTTTTTACCCTGGCGGGAAGGGGCTCCCAAACAGTTGTCTAGAATAGATTACTGTTCTGAAAGTAATGGTTTCGTTTGAAAGAGCTTTTTATAATGCACCAACAGTGTATTTATGGGAGCAATTGAGCTTTGATCCAAATTATCAAGATTAAAAATGATGCTCTAATAAATTTTTCAATATTTATTGAAACTGAGTCGTGCAGTACAATATGCAGGTGAGGAGTGGTGTGTTGCTTGATTTTGGTTGTAATAGAGTAATTTAGAATGAAGTTATGAAGCATATTCTGGGTAAAACATATTTTGGATCTGGTAATTTGCAGACGGTCCCTAAGCGATTCCATGTCAACGGGTTGCTCATAGACGGTAATGTGTTGGGAAACATGTTTTGATTAAAAACGTTTTGTAGTTCATCCGCTACATAACACAGATTAAAAATAGGTATTATTTGTTTACTAAGAACATTCTGGTCTCGAGCTATTGAGCAGAGAAAACCGAATCCTTGAATCTGCAGCTAACTTTACTGAACTTTGACTGGATGGATGATCGGCTGATATTGTTTCAATTTCACGCCGCGATCGACCGGTAGCACCTCGATCGCGATCGACGTAATGAGCACCCCTGTTCTAGCCAAATGGCATTTAACAAAACAAAGAATTCCAAAGACGGTCAAATGATACATTGTACTCTGTTTACCCTCTTCCATTGTGTTCACAAATGTTATAACAATCTATTTTACTCAAGCCACATTCATACAACATTGGGGTGAGGAAAAGCTGGCAGAAGATTTATTTGTGGGGTTTACTAGGCCTTAACTACAGCACTGTGAAAGCAACCTGTTCGTGCTTTTACAGCATAACAATTCTTAAGTCTCAAACATAGAGCATTCTACGGGATTTTAAATCATGGATCAACTAGAGGTTAGATAGCATCATGCACAAAAGCGTGCTTTACCTTCAGATTCATCTGTTGGATTAAACATGGAAAGAAAAAGGAGGAGGATCAGAGACAAAATTTCTCAGCTGAGGACAGACTAGTAATACATTTCACATCATTACAAGAAAATTGCTTTATTAAAGCAACACTATGGACCTTTTGATCAGTCAAAAACATTCAACCACGTGTTCAGGTAAAATAGCCTCTCAGCTTTTTACTCAAGACACTATTGTTATTATTATTTTATAAACATTCACAATGCAATTGTTCATTATGGGATGTAGGGATGTAGTAGCTTGATAAAACTGCTGATTGACACGGCCAGATAAGATAAATGAAGAGGATTTTACCGAAGGATTTACACTAACTAGTCCAACACTGGAATGTGGTGGATGCCATTAACCAGTCAAAGAGTAGAGTTCTTGTTTGTAATGGTTCTGACCCAAAACAAGAATGTTGTGCCATTCTACACACAAAATGTTGTGCCAACGCAGGCAACCAATGTGCTCTAAAGTAATGAAAATAACCCTTAGAAGTCTGGGGAGTTATTACTACTTCTCAATTAGCTCTAGTAAATATTTTTTTCATTACATTATACACAACAAACATGAAACTGTACAAAAAAAATACAATTTTGTCACTTGTGTACTGCAAAAATCGGCACATAAAAAAAATCTAAAGTGTTGAGACAACATACAAATACACTCCCAACGTGCAAAGACAAGACAAAAAAAAACCAAGCACTCTTTGTGCCACTGTGCTTTCTTTGTGCAGGAACTATGAAAAACGCAATCCATATCGTTGTATAATACCAGATCTTGTACTGCCAAGGGGTGCCCCTTCTTTTCACCACTAAATGGCACTGATTTGGGGGTCTGTAAAATGGAACTAAAGGACAATCGTGCTTTATTACATTTTAATTTGAATGACTTTTCCACAATGCGTCACAACTCTTAACAAATTCTATTAAAACAAAAAAAATCTTTCTGAAACCTATACATTATATTTGAAAACAGATTTAAACACAGGAACTTCTAAGGGTTAAGGTTTTCGTGAGTTGTAGTAACAACTGACTTTGAAAAAAGAAAAAAAAATTGTTTAAATGTTTTTAATACGGAGGCTCGCCAGTTACCTTCCTGGAATGAGTTTGTATGTTCTCGTCGTGCTTGCGTAGGTTTCGTCAGGGTACTCAGTCTTCCCCCAAAAAAACATTTGTCAGGTCAATTGAAAAATCTAAATTCCCCTTAGGTATGAATGCGTGTATGACTAGCTACAGCTCCAGAGTGTACCCCTGCCTGAAGTTGCACCCTCAGTCCCCCCGTGAGAAGAAAATGTTTATAATACTCATAGTGTTGCTTTAATCAAATAAAGTCAAAACCACAGATGATCACATGTTAAGCTTACCTTGCTCCTCCTCTTCCTCATTGCACACTACATTGTAGAGCGTGTCCAAAGCGTACCCAAGGATTTCAGTGTCGGACCTGAGCAGCACAGTATCAGCAGATCACCCCTTGAGATGCTTCTTGGTTCAAAACACACATCTAAACTTACCGGTCAGTCTGCAGGATCTGAACCAGGTGATCCATCGCCATGGTGCCCACCTCTAGTCGGTATTTCTAAAATAAAATGACAACTCTTAGTAAATGTCCCACATATAATTGTTTATGATTGATCAGCATTCACACTGCCACGTGTTTCTGTTTTTTTATAAATGTGTATGTAACATTTAAGTGTAGAACGACTAACTGACCCACCAACAAATGGATGAACCCTCCAAACACCCCAAAACTGTTCAGAGTAGGGGTCGACCGATTACTGGCCCTACCGATTATTGGCCCCGATATTAAGCATTTTCACAATTATCGGTATCGGTTATTTTCAATCCGATTTGCCGATAAAAATAATTTATTTTTGAAATGCTCTCTTTGGCTACGAAACAACATGTCAGAGTTCACCACTCTGTGCTCTAGACCAGTCTCCCCCCTCTGCCCATCAGATTTGTTGGAAGTCGCGAGTCCGACCAATCAACTCCATGGCTGTAGGAGGTGAAGACACAGACAGAATGCGCTTGCTGCAGACTCCAGCAGTAATCACTTGTCTCTCAAAGGTTAGTCAGCAGCAGAAGTTGTGTTTTAGTAATTCAAAATCCTTTATGATGAAGTTACAAAAACACCTCAGTCCGAACAAAGAGTGAATGTATAGAGGGAGCGCGTGGGTGCGGAATAAAATCTTGCGGGAGCGGGACTGAAAAAAACAGTCCCGCGCAGACCTCTACCGTACACTTGAATTGACTCATGCTATGGACTAATATCTATAAACATTAAGGCGCAAACAGACTGTTTAATTATGAATCAAGCATGCTGTGCTTGTCTTTGTCTGTATACTCACGGTGTTTCAGCATCTAACGTTACTTTCTTGTTAAAGAGGATGTATACATTAACAACAACCCCAGAACTGCTCTCAGAATCACGTCATGACCGTTTCATTTGAGTAAAACTATCGTTATATCATATACATAGGCTACAGAAATGTAAAAGTTCCTCATAGCAACTTGAACTTGAACCCAAATATTACTGAGGTGCAGTATAATATATGTAGAATAATACTACTACTACTAAAATTATTAAACAATTTATTGGTGCTGCTAGATTGGGACTACTAATTCTTTATTAGCTTATAAAACTTCAGGTAGCTATAACATTTATTTTTTGTTATTTGTTGTTACTTTCTGTTTACTTATTTAAGTTTTACAATTGTTTACAGAATGCTACTGGTGGCTCCCTGCACTTTTTTCATGTCATTATTGTTATTACTAATATTGATGTTTATTTAATATTGTTATTATTAACAGTTCTCACAATTAAATATATGTTTGAAAGCATTTAAAGAAAGTTCTTGTCAGAGCTCTTGTTATTATTAATTATGACAAATTTTATTTTTACACTAGACACATATCGGCTCAAAATAGCGTTTATCGGTACATCAGATCTGTAATAATCGGTATCGGCCCTGAAAAACACATATCGGTCGACCCCTAGTTCAGATTCCAAGTTTAAATCAAGATAAAAAACACTCATGCAGAATCTGTAGAGAACAGCAGTCACAAACTCAAATGACTGGAGGGCTGCAGGAGGTAGAGTCTCTGTGGGTTCTACATGCATTTCTATGCAGTGTGTTAGCCTCTCATACACTGGATGTGCATGCTCTGCATCAGACTATTTCACAGCATGACATATGATATAATATAAACAATAACTTCTTGAACATTCATGAATTCGTGTGTGTGTTAAGAGACTTGCTGCTCACCTTGGACAGTGACTTTAGAGCTCGGACAGCATCTCTTCGATCCTCCAGCAGGGTTGATGAAGCAACACGATCACATAACTTCTGAATCTGTCCAGCACACATAGACACAGCTTGTACTTTTGTTGCAGAGAAACGTTTATGGACAAAAAAAACCATGTAAACATCACGCAGATTCGCTACTGCATATCGATCATGGCATCTGCAACTGTTAAATCTCGTTTCCACTCAAATTCAGAGTATCACTTAAAAGCAGTTGAGTTGCTTTGCAGAGCACAAACTATAAGTCGAGGTTTCTTTACACACATATGATCATTTATTGACAATAGTGATTGTGTAAATAAACTCACAGTTTCTGCTCCTGTCGGTTGAGGCCCTGTTGGCTGCCCTCCCATTACTCCCCTTAAAAAATTCATAGCGCTGTCAGTCTGCTTTATTAATCTTTTCTACGTAGATATGTAATCAGCGAATGCCGCTGTCAATCCAAAGATTTTCAAGGAGAGGGAGAGAGTAAATGTCATTAAAGGGAACAGCTGCCTGAGGTTGGCCTAACAACACAGCACCACCTAAACCGGAACTCATCTGACATTGCCGCGCAAGCGCAGAGACGTGGCGATACGTGGCTGAGCTGAGAACGGTTGACGGTTTCTTAAAGAGACCGCCACTAACAAATAAACCCCGTCTCCCTGACCCGGCGTTCAGAACACCTCCATCTTTGATGTGATCAATCGCTGTATTTTCCACACGTTGATTTACAAAAAAAAACTTGCCACCATTAATACTTTTGTTTTGACAAAGAAGTAATACAGTTAATAGCCATTCTTTAAACAACTCACACGGAACGGAATTACCAATGACTGAATAGTGCCTTTAGGTAAATCTGCAGAGCATCAATAAAAGAGTTCTACGGTCAGCTTTTTATTCAACCTAAAATGGGAAATACATTTTAAAGATTTCTACACACAATAGACATTTACCTTTAAACCATCTCCAGCGCACATTGGGCAAGAGGGGGGGGGGTGTACCTTTAAAATTGACATCAGTTTAAACATTCTGAGCTTTATTGCAATGGTTGTGGAAACTTGCTAAAGTGTAGTAATGAATAAAGTTTGAAAAAAATTAAAAGTATTACTCAATCTCTAAAAGCTGCAGTGACGTGAATACATTTTACTTTGCATTACACAAACCATGCAGAATAATCTAAAATGTGCTCATAATTCATGTATATGTGATATGGATCACTGTAAGACAGTTTGTATTGGATTGGCGGTGGTGCACAGTAGAGCCAGACACTGAAGTTTGCCAGATCAAGGCTTGCTGGTGACCTTTATGTCGATTTTCCCCCACGATCCCCAAAACATGCGTCAGGTTGATGAAATCATGTAAACATTTCTTTAGGTTTGCATGTGTGTATTGGGCTGTGATGGACTAGCGACCTCTCCAGGGTTTACCTCTCTGTACCTCGCCTGTCCTGCATACCCCCAATGAATTCGAAAGAGAACAGTTGGAAAAGAACATGAAAGAATAAACACTGTATACTGTCATGATGTCACTGCGAAATTCTAGTATTTTGTGTTTTAATGAAGAACATTACACTATGAAAGTGTAAAGTAGAAAACAAATTATTGACTAGCTGAAAATAAGCTTGAATATGTTGTGTTTGTGGATTTCCATATATACACTGGCAATCTGGTGTATTACAGTGAAAGTAGAACATATAGAAATGAAAAGCAGTTCATAATGTTAATATTAATTTAAAATCAGTTTAAACATCTGCCAGCGTGTGTGATGAGAGCAGTATTTATAAGTAATTTATAGAAAAACATGCCCTTGAACCTCCATGGTCAAATTATGGTAAAACTTGGCCGAAGACTTTCAGTTAGCTAATAATCAAACACCTTTTTGTCCAGGCAACCTTTTCAAATCATATTGCTCCTTGATCAAAGAATTTATGCTCACTGTTCTTTGTTCTGAAACCAGTACTTGTTTGGTAAACCTCCATTCAGTTTAAAAGCTCTTGATATTAAAATATATCTTGTTATTACTTAGGTTCATTTGATTTATTTAAAGTCAAACTCCATGCGAAAACCAAAAGTGTAATTTAATTTGGAAAAATATGGAGACAACTCCAAGCCATTTTTTAAAATCAGATAAAACTAATTTCATGAGTGATTTAAACAGCCGAATTTGAAGCAAGAACAAGATTGGATCATGTTTCGTTCATTTTATTTGGGAAATATGGGGACAAATTCAGACATTTATTGCAAAAAAGGGGTGTATTGAGTCTACATTTAAATGAATACGATTTTAAGCATGTCCCGACTCCTTCAGGAAGCTAGTTTCTTCTGAAAGCAAAGTAATTAAAAGCTAACTCTTTCTGTTTGGATAGAACAATTTCCTATACACTAAGTACCCATCTAAAAAAAAATGAAGGGAGCATGTAACTCCAAGTCAATCCCGCTTTTGTGAACTCACTTAGGAAGCATGCTGATCCAGAATCATTTTTACCTGCAGCTGTGCAGATGGAAGAGACAACAGATGGAAATGCGTAAAATACTGCTAATAAAAGAATGGTTCTGCTGGTGGTGAACACAGATCACTGCAGCTTTCCGATGCTTTCTGGCTGATGCTTTGGTCACTTTTCGATGCTGATGGTGCTTCACTGTAGTGGTAGCGTAAGATGGAGTCTACAACCCACACTAGTGAGTTTGCTAGTTCTGCTGTGTCTGTCAGCGTAGCATACAGAGCATGGATGTGCTACTAGGAGACAGTCCAGTGCATCAGGAAATATGAAGGTGGCTGTAGGAGGACAACCACCTAGCACAAAGACGACTACCTCCACCTTTGTGCAAGTAGGAACAGGAGAAGCACGGTCAGAGGTCCTAAAAAATGAAATTCAGCGGGCCAAAAAGATGCACTTGTATGCTCAAACCTTGCATGAGGGTGATATGAACAGATTAAAATAAACAATCAAAATAAAGAAATACTGTGCTGTAGTATTTTCCCTTGATCGATCATGTTGTTGACCATAATATAATATGGTAATAAGACCATGATATGTTCCTTGCCAAAGAGCAAATTCACCACGGTGTCCAGAGCTCTACACAGATAAAAGCAGGCCAACACTGAGCACATAGGACCGACTGAGCGCTCACCCGACACGTGACTTATGCTCTTTCTAGTTCTGGTCAGGATTGAGCTGAATCCGTCTAATTGTCCTTTGGGAAGACCAGTTCGGAGGGAGAAAGAAGATGCTTTAACTTTATCAATTAAAGTCACAACACTTTGAATGAACAGCAACATTTCTGTTTATTGTTTGTGAAGCCTAAAACACATAAACTGATTGGAAAGGAAATGTAAAATTAACAAAATCAATAAATAACCACCCAGCTGCAACATATTCTACTCACTAATATCTCTAAAACGAATGCAGTCCAAGTAAAAACTAAAACAAAAAACCCCTGCAACTACAAGACCCCTTCTTGGTTCCATTGAAAGCAACAACCCTTTGAACAACTGCACAGAAACAGATCAAAAGCTTTGACGAAACTTTAAAGGGTTAAAATGAATATGTTTAAATAATATAAAAGAAGTCTGAGGGATATTTGGGTTGAAAAGCACAGTTGTTTGACTAAGCCCTATATTGTAATGTCCTTCTTTCACCCCTGTGATTCAGACGTTCAGAGTATTTGGCTGATTGAAGTGCTTTAAGTCTTAACAGAAAGGCCATTGTGGCATTTATTTACACAGTAATTAAAATGTTCCAGTAATCAAACTGAGAACAATGACCTTCTAGGTAGAGTAGATTGGCGTGGGGTGGGGGGATGGGGGTGTCTCCCAATTGGACTTGCTGAAGCTCCTGTTTCCTTCAAAATCATCCAAAAGTATCTGCAACCAAAGCGCCTTAGTATGGTGAACAAGTGTTGCCACCACCACAGAATGCAATGCCCCTGATGAGGATTGTCCCAGAAATACTGCAAATAGTGCAATCTACCATACACGGAAGACGATAAACACCAAAAATAGCGCTACATCAAACTGTACTTACAAAATCAGTGCAAATTTTACTGAGGAACACTGTAAAACAAAACCAGCATTTAGTCCACTGTACCAATGGGCTCTCCACTTAATGAAGAGTAGCATGCACACGTTCCTCATTATGACCAGGCAAAAGTGTACACTGGTGTAGGTATTCATTAATAAGACGTGGAAAAAGGCTTCTCTAACAAGGCAAAGATGTAAAAATAAATGTATGGAAAAAGTAATGTATAAAAAGGCCATACCATTGACAACAGCTACTCTATTCTGTGCCATTCCCAACTATAATATGAAAGCAACACTAGTCTATTTGGACCAATCAGATATGCACCAGCAAGGTTCCTCTGCTCAATATGAATACTGTTATAAAACATTAACTGATTGTAAACTAAAAACGCTTTCACAGGAGATTCATGTGATGAAAAGAGATTACGCACATTTCTTAAAGCAAGTAAACAATCAAATATAAAACACGTCTGAACAAAACCCATGGACCCTTTACACACGTATCTATTACTGATCCATGCATGTGTTCCAAGTCAAATCTGTTGAATAAAAAACAAACAAAAAAAAACCCAGAACGAAAGACGAACGCTTCGATTCGTTCTACATTTCTTTCAGATTACAAACTTAAAGCCACTCTTTACAGTTCAGCACAGTTAAATGAAAACAGCTCACAGTAACTGCAGGCAGCCGTCAGCTTATTAAAAGAACCAACCGGGGGCAACCACCCCAAAATAATATCTATTAAAGGCTAGCCGAAAAACTAATAGAAAATCTCAAGGCTATATTTCAATGTGCATGTTTTAAATCAACAGGGCTCCTATAATAAGAAAGTTCACAAAGCAGAAGTTAGACCCGCATTGGATATGCATCAAATGGATCCGTTTCCACATATAGGTTGCACTTAACCGCTACCATTTGATATATATATATATATATATATATATATATATATCTACACACACACACACACACACACACACACGCACACGCACGCACGCACACACACCAGAGGACTTGCAGCACAGCTCCAATTTAAAGTGAACAGTGTGTTTTGAGTCATTGGGTTGTTCAAGTCCTTGAACTGCTTCACTTGAAACAGCTGACATTCTAAAGGCAAAACTGCAAGAGTACAACTGAAAGAGAAAGAAAGTACAAAACTGAAGTATGTATATATGTTTTTACATAGACTTCTCAAGATCAACGTAGAACTGGATTTGCTCTTCTCTCAGCGCCTCTGGGAACTGTAGCGTGCCTCGTTTGCACCTGTGGGCCGTGCGGAAGCCAGCCCTGGTTTAGCGGTGGAGACGGCAGCACGTGGCGGTGGGCCTCTAGCATCCCGCTCCCGCACGATGCTACCACCAGACATACCCCGCGGACCACCCGGGCGCCTGCCATCTCCTCCTGCACCTCGGATCTCCCGCTCACGCATCGCCCGTGTTTTCTTCTCCTCCACATTCAGACGCACCTCGCCACGAAACATGATTGGCTGATTTCAACCGAGAGAAAAAACACATTTAGAGTTAAATGTTATACATCATATGTTAACATATCATGCAAAATAATAATATGTAGGTTTCAAAAAGGTTATTAATTTTTATATTTTAAATGGACATTACAAGAGTTAACAATTTGCAATTGTGCCATATTGTGGCGACAACAAGGCATAACCATTGGAAGTACAAAAGCTGTGAGATGGCTTGTGTTTTATATATAGGTATACGGGTTAAGGAGGGGTTTGCCTGTATTTTTTGATACAATTTCCACTTTGTTTTGACCTTTTTAGAAGGATATTGGTGCATTTTTAGTTTTCAAGTTTTTGAACAGTTATTTCTGCTGTGTTTAGCTGATATGAGCTGAAGGTGTGACCTGGCCCTAGCTCTCATCTAGAGATCGACCGATATATCGTTTTACCGATATTTGTCCCGATATTTAAGCATTTTACCATAATCAGTTATCGGTTTTGTAATATCGGGTTCACCGATAAACGGCGCCATCTTGTGGGCGTTTTGAGAATTACGCGCCATTGATTTACGCGCCATTGCAGCACGGCGTCTGAGGGGAACAACAACTGCGTGCACAGGTAAAGTATACTTACTTGCTTTGCTATATTTAGTAAACTTTATTTAACATAACAGCTATTAATGCACAAATTAGATGTGTTACATAAATGACGGATATGTAGTTTATGCAGCTTGGCTCTAAGAAATAAAGACGAACTCACAGAGTCACGCAAAATAATCTGTCAAATCCTGTCACAATAAAGACGTAACTTTGCCTGGATTAAATAATATACAGCCACGAATAAGCACATGTTGTAAATAAAAGCGCTGAATTTAATTCTCTCTGTTGTCTATATGCTCCTCATTCGTCTCGTGAAGTCGGAGTCACGAATGCTAAAATAAACCGTCATGTCCTGTTCCAATAAAGACGTACTGGTAACTTGCCTGAATTAAATACAGCCACTAATGAGCGTCTATATGCTCCTCATTCGTCTAGTGAAGTTGCTTCCATTTTGCTGTTCACTCAGCGGGTTGATGCTCATGAAACGCATATAACTTTTAACAAGATTCACTAAAACACCCCGAATTATATTAACATTTATATAACCATCATTCCGCTAATGAACATATTCTAAATAAATATAACTAAGAATTTGAATGCGCTTTGTCAGCACGCATTAACGACAAAAACTTTTTTTTTTTTTTTCAAAAACGTAATTGTGATATAACATATCAGAAATGCAATAAAAACGATGTTTTGTTTGTTATATTTCAATATTTCAGAATATTACTCAGTAAATTAACATTATCCAGCAAATCATTCTTCACTATTTAGCATATAAACAGCTTTATAAACCTAATAAAACTGTGGTTTAAAATGAAGTTACATTTCTGCAAAGTTGATATGACTCCTGTGCTTGAAGACAGACATTCTATATTTATTTTGCTTATTGGAAATGTTAGTGTTGCTGCTCATGCTTTTCATAAAATATTTTATTGTTGTAATATGAATATTAAATTTAACATGAAAGACTGCTTTTTACCTCATTGAAGGTTTTATTTTTGAAAAAAAAAAAAAAAAAAAAAAAAAACTTTAGTAACAGTGCACTTTCAGACCCCTCTATTTATTGTTGTATAAGAGGTTTGATTTGTATGCAAGGAGGGAGTGATTGTAATAAATAAAACGGTTTGTTCAGTTCAGTGGTGTTGTAATCATTGTGTCAAAAACAGAAGTATAATAGTAAACTAGATTTTAAAGTTTGCACGCAAACTTCGATGTTGGCTTGCGTTGGTACCGTTAATACCTATTTTTTTAAATGTTGTCAATTCCGCAACAATAACATAATCCACCCCCCATGTCTCTATGATTCTCATAAGCTGAGATAGGTACATGCAATATTGGTTGCTATGGTAACCAGTCTGGTTGCTATGGAGGTGTCAGTGACCTAACATATTGTTCCCCATGTCAACACGAGTAAAATACACCAACCCCCATGTCTCTATGACTTTCGTAAGCTGAGATAGAGATACGCCATATTGGTTGCTATGGTAACAGTGTGGTTGCTATGGAGGGGTCGCTGACCTAATATATTGTTCCCTATATGAATACGAGTAAATTACAGCAACCCCCATGTCTCTATGATTTTCCTGAGCTGAGATAGGTACATGCAAAATTGGTTGCTATGGTAACCAGTCTGGTTGCTATGGAGGGGTCAGTGACCTAACACATTGTTCCCCATGTCAATTCATCAACCCCCATGTCTCTATGACTTTCCAAAGCTGAGATAGAGCTGCGCCATATTGGTTGCTATGGTAACCAGTTTGGTTGCTATGGAGGGGTCGCTGACCTAATATATTGCTCCCCATATCTATACGGGTAAAATACAGCAACCCCCATCTCTTTATGATTTTCCTAAGCTGAGATAGAGACATGCCATATTGGTTGCTATGGCAACCAGTCTGATTGCTATGGAGGGGTCAGTGACCTAACACATTGTTCCCCATGTCAATACATCAACCCCCATGTCTCTATGACTTTCCTAAGCTAAGATAGAGATGTGGCTATATAGTTGCTATGGTAAACAATTTGGTTGCTATGGAGGAGTTAGTGACATCATGTTGTAATCTACTTTTCATTTAGAATAATATAAAGCAACCCCCATGTCTCTACTGTGTTCCGTTTAGAAGATATTTGACATTGAAAGTTATGTCAAAAAGTGGGTGTGGCTTAATTAATTTATGTTAATTCACAAGCAATGATGGGCTGGATAAGTAATTTGCTTCCTTAATGCTTGTATGACTTTCCAGTGTCAATCAATTACAGAAGCTCTTTTACATTAGGATCTATGGGGTTCATGCTCCATTCATTTCAATGGGCCATTGAAAGTCAATGAGACACCTTTGACCTACTTATTTGAAATCAGCTTGCACCTGGAGTTATCAACTGCCAGATTTTCAAACGAGTCAGCTGACTCAACTGTCAAATTTTCAAACGATGGCAAATCTGCTGGAGAAAATCCGATTTCCATGCCTCAAACAAATAAAGATTATAGAAAAACCGTAAGACATGTCGAAATGATTCTTTCTTTGTCAGAAGCAGAAGACCCTAACGAAGAGAATGCTGTAATTTTTGTGAAGGTGTGATTAGAAATAAAAAAGTTATGGCGAGCTACAAATAGCCTTCATTTGATTCTGTGCAACTGCTCATTTCAGAGAAATCCATACCCTCAAACAAATAAGGATTACGAAAGAATGACCAGAAGTATTGAAATATTTCTTTTACTGTTAGAATCCCAAGATTTTAAGGAAGAGAATGGTGTAAATTTGTGAAGCTGTGATAAAGTGTGAATGATTTATGGCGAGTTAAAAATAGCCTGCGACTGAGATTTTAAACAGAATCCACCAGAATTTTTGAATGGAGGTGAATGGAGCAATTAAGTGCACTCCTTGTGGTTTAGGCCACCTGGAGTAAAAACCGTGTGTTTTTTAAAAATGAAAACAGCACCAACTGAAAGAGGACAAAAATCTCTACCATTTAGGTATAAAATGTGTGTGTAAAGGTTAATTTTTAGTTGAGAAAACAGTGCAAGTAGCAACAAGACTGAGCTTGCTCAAAGTTAGAGTGGGCGATGACATCACCACTCTAGGGCCCCCATAGGGAATGACTTGGGCGATTTTTGGGCCGAAATTCGCGATTTTTACGGAAACCGCTGGTCCAATCGGTCCGATGAGATATAGCAACTCGAGTGGGAACAGCTTGGACGACCGTGGAAAGTTTCGTGGCTGTAGCTCGAACGGGCTAGGAGGAGTAGCTGTCAGAATTTTTGTCAGAAGAAGAAGAAGAAGAAGAAGCCGGAAGAATAATAATAAGTTTAAGTGAGATAACAATATGTTGGCTTTGCAAGCAAGCCAACATAATAAATATCGGTTATGAATATCGGTTATCGGGCACATAAACATGCAAATAATTGGTATCGGTAATAAAAAAAATCAATATCGGTCGATCACTACTCTCATCTATCTTCTGCTCCTTTTCTATCTAAGCATCCATTGACCCTTGACTCCAGCTTATCAATTTAAAACCATATAACAGAAGCTTTAATATATTTTCACTATTTATTTTAACAAATAACAAATCTAACCACTCAAATAGCATTTCTCTTTGACAATCTCTTTTCTTAATCTCTGTTGTTTATTCACTACAATAATTATTACAACATTAACTGTTGATGCTGCTTATTCTGAAGAAATATACCAGAGATAGCAGAGATTTTCAGGTGTTTTAAAACATTTGGTTGAGTTTCTCATTTTTTTGACACACTTTTTATAAAACAGAGTGCTCTAAATGTAATTTAAATGTCTACAATTAAAAACGGGAGGGGATTATACAGCCTTTTTAAAATGTGCAGTGTCCTCACAAATTAGACCTGTGCAGCTACATACCAGTATGTTTTCAAAGCTGGGAAAAGTGCCGCTACTCTCAAGAGACATTTAGAAGTACTGTTTTCATTTTCTTGAATTCCTTGCATTTAAATAATAATAAAATTGTAATTTTGTCTGTTTAATAAATAATAAACAGTTAAAATACAAATGTAGATTGCAAATCAAAAATCAAATCCCTGATAAAATCTTTTTGGAGTTACAAATGACTTTATTATTGTTATGGAGAAGAGCTGCAGGAAATTGGGAGAAAGAGAAGGGAGTGATGGCGAACCACAACCACACAAATATTAATTTTGACATCTCAAATGTAATTTTGATTAAAAATCTGTTTTGACATGATGTTTAGTAAGCAAACCCAGCTTGCTTACCTTTGCTCCTAAGATCCTTTGCACAGGCTCTGAATCATCAAAAACCACAAAGCCGAAATTGGGGATTTTTCCTCCAGTGCTTTTTGTGTTGATTCTCAGCTCAACCACATGCCCGAATGCTGCCAAATTGAAGACAGAAAATACATAAAATTAAAGATAAATGCATTTTGATCATTCACAGAGAACATAAAGCCGTCATACTCATGAAGAAGTCTTTGAGCTCAGCCTCGTCAATGTCGTGAGGGAGATTTCCAACAAAGAGCTGGTGGCTGTCTGGATAACGCATGGACCTTCTGTTATCCATTTCACTGGACTCATCGCCCCTACCTGAACATTAGCCAACACCATTCAGAATCCCGAGCCCAACAAAGTGACAAGTTTCAAAGCAAGACCTTTTACCTTTATTTCCAAAGCTGAAGTGTGGTTTTCCTGCCTGAGATTCAGAGGAAACGCCATCTATTTTTAGGACAGATTCAAAACAAGAGAAGAAAAACTAAAAAAAAAAAGTCCAATAGAATAGCACTGTGAAAGCATAGTGATCCCCATCATCCCCACCCCAGAAAAGTTCAATTGTAACAAGGTGGCTAAAGTCGGCAAACAAACTTTGACGCTGTCTAGTAATGTTTAAAATGTTGCTAATGTCACAGTGAGTTACATAAACTAACACTCGTGTCGCTAAATCATCTTTTCTAAGCTGAGATATGCACAATTGTGGTTGCTATGATTATCATTGTGGTTGCTATGGGTCAGTGACATTGTTCCCTTTGTCAAAACAAGTTATATAAACCAACTCTGGTGCCCACCCCCCCCCCCATCAATGGTAAATTTCAATGTGAAATTTCCCAGCATTCTCAGTGACAAAGAAGAATTCTTTAGTAGTGCCATAAGTTTGGTGGCTGTAGTTTTAACAGTCTAGGAGATGCGTTTAGAAATTTTTGTCCAAAGCAAAAGAGGAATAACAATATGTTAGATTTCAAGCCAACATAATAATACCAATAATATTTTATAGTGAACGATCTACGTGCTGGATTTGCCAAGTATGCACTGCTACAGAAAATAGAAAACTCTGATGCGTGAGGGCACGCTAACAGGGAGCTCAGCAGACCAGTAAAGTTAATAGCAGATTTCTTGATGAATACAGATCATATTTCAAATTCAAACAGCACGTTAGCTTGTTGCCTTTACAACAAAGTTTAAATAGAGGTCTCCTTTGATTATAAAGAGTACCCTAGGTCTCAAATTGAGCTGGGAAAAGCAAATCCACATCTGATGGAAAATGCGTTCTGTAGGTGAACAAGTCACGGATGAATCGCTCAGACATTCCATTCATCTTCTCTCATTTACCGTAAGAAAATGTGAACTCATTGCTACCCTTGTTAAACAAATCAAGAAATGTTTTCTGCTATTTGTGAATGTGTATCCAAATAATAGCCCAATCGCCCAAGTTTTAGAAACTCAGCATTTAATTGAAAACTGGCTCTAAGAACTCAGGTAATTTGCTTACTCGGTGGCTCAATAGCTTGCTTAACTCAAAAAACTCTAGACAAACTGAAAAATATAATAATTTGATAATTATTAAATAAAATTTCTATAAATAATATCTTAAAATGCAATGGGTGGTTGCCTTCATGAGAATGCTGAGCTGCGTACCAATTTGCCTGGTCTCGAAAAAGAACACAACTTCTACATTTGCTAATTGTGCAATATGAAGGTCACTTGTATTTATTGAGACCTATAAATTAATTTGTTAGGTTTATTCACCCCTGAAAATACCACCAAAGGCTAAACAAACATTTTTGGACTAACTGTAACATTGTTGTACCCCTACTGATTATTAAGACCCCAAATGAATTCTTAAAGTGTTGGCTACCTCCCAATGACCACTATCTTACACATTCCCAGAACTATTTGGATTACAATGAGTCATGAGTTGTTTATATATTTGGATGAATTTAACTTTTTGAATATTCAGGATAGGAAATAATGAACAAACTTGCATGCTGCCACAGGTTTTGGAAATCAGGCGAAATGCTTCAAGAATTATTTGATGTACTTTCCAAGCATTAGTTCTCAACACTTACCAGACCTGGGTCCTCGAGAAGTCACTGGAGGTCTGTCTCGGGTGCGCTGGTCTCGTGGACGAAGCCCTGATGATGACGCCTCCGGTTTGATTTCAACTCTTGGCTGAGATTTTGAAAGCGAATAAGTTGTTCAGTCATTAAATGAGCAATCATTAAATTGTTAGCAGTTCCTTGATTTTAAAGTGAAATGAACTGAACCTCCCTCTTCACTCCAAGTACATCAAGATGTCTTAAGCACGAAATGACAGAACTCGTTATGAGCGGTTGTTTTGTTTTCATTAGCTATGAATAACCCGCACTCATTGGTTGTTTTCTGGTAAATAGACTCAAATGTAACAGAGACACTGTTCTGATCAATTTCTGTAGTGAATTGTTTATTTTGTCAACTACTTTCTCAAGAGCAAGTTCTTCTTTAATGTTAAAAATTAAAGGACAATTCTGGATAAAATGAACTGACAAAACTTACATGCCCACATAACTACATGCTAATACACCGTATATGTGCAAATTATTATTAAACAAACTGAGAGGGAGTTTTTACCCTTTACACTTTCAGATTCCAAGAGGACCACCCTCCCATGTGAAACAGGGATGCCACAATACTCGGCAATTTTACCACTTGCTTCGGTAGAACACGGTCTTGTGTGATTTAAAATTTGCACATGTTTAAATTGAGATTTTTTTGCGATTAATTGCACAGCCCTAAAACACAGCACAATATAATGGTGAAGTACAGTATGTTTGACTCTGTGGTGTTGTATCGTAGCCGATCACAGTCAATCTTAAACATTTTCAAAGATATTTGAGTGCAGCGCCCACTAGTCCGATAAAAATATTTTCAACTATATCAACCTAAGGAGACATAAAAGAACAGCCTAAAATGCAACAGTACACAAAGCTCATGGTTTGGTACGAACCGCGGTTTTTAGCCACGGTTTTGATGGCTTGGCCAATTTGAATAAAAAAGAAAAAAAAAATCATTCTTTGAATGGATCGTATGAACAGATATATAATGGCCGTTTAATAGAATTCCTTTTATTTTACTAACATCAAAGAACATCTATGAAAAATGTAACTTTAAATGAAAACAATAAAATAAACAATCGTAGCTAGGTGCGGATTAGCTGAGCAAGAGAGGGATTTAAGTCAGGCAAAAGTTACGGGCACCTAGGGGTCCTTAAATTAGGAACAGCTGTCTGACGGCACAGATGAGCGCTCATGTTTCATATGTTGCCTTTTGCAGTGGTTAAACGTTGCTGGCACACAGAGACAGTTTTACGTACCGTTCTTTTTCCATTTTTGTCATAGTCTTCAGCAAAGCCAGTAAAAAAGTTAACACTCTCTTCTAAGCGCTGACGATTCCTCTCTGGCAGTGAGGAAACATGCCCCTTAGCGCTCGTTTAGATATTTACACAGAGGAGCAGTTCATTGATTGGATATTTCCTCGCGGACATGCGTTTCATTCCCTTTCATGTGCTTTTCACACGTGAAATTAAATAATACATACAGGAGCTATTTAAATGGGGAACTGAAAAACCACGGTTCACAAGGACGTACCGTATCAAGGAGGGTTTACCAAACAGTTCGGTTTAAAACCGAGTATTGTGGCATCCCTAGTAGGAATGAAGGCAGCTTGTGGCCCTTGTTTGCATGTACCTGTGCGCTCGCTGCTTTAACAACATGTGGCTGACTTCCAGACGATGGAAGAGTTCCACTGAGGGGCAAATTTTTGCTGGTCACAGAAGCCCAAGAGGAAGTCTGCCAGAAATCAACAAATCAGTTCAGCTTTCGATGTAAAATAATAGGAAAACAATTATTATTATAAGAAGAACAAGCACTAGATCACAGTAAAATACGACTCACACCCCTTCTCAAATCCCTGAGTGCACAATAACCTTGGCACTACTTCATAACCTCAAAGAAGTCCACACTCACTTTTGGTTGTTCTTGGATGCTGGGAGGAGATTCCGGAGGAACTGGGGACAGCGGTTTCTCTTCAAACTCCTCGACAAGCTTCTCCTCTGCCTTGAGGTTTGGATCCTCTGACTTGGCTTCTGGAGCCAGTTCAGGCTCCATCTCAATCACAGCTTCCTCGTGTGTTTCTTCCATACAATTGTTACAGCTGAAGGGGAAGTTTTACAAACATTAGGGGATTAGTGACAGACAGGCATTCAAAATCAATTCCAATTGCTACTTTATGCATTATAAAAACATTCAGAAATGTACATTTATAATAAGGTCATCAAAAAGAAACGTTTAGACGTTTAGCACAGTGTTTCCCTTACCATTATATTAGGGGGGCGCCCCACCCCCCCAACGGCACCCCCCGCCCCCCTTGAAGGTCAAGTTAATTTTATTTTATTTTCGTCGAATAACGACAGAAGTAATTTATATATAACAGGTCTTTGCTTTTTTCTTTTATTAAACTAAGTAGCATAGTATTTATACGATGGCATGTAATTTCTGTCTCAACGTTTGCGCGTTTACAATTGTCCTCCGTGTCGCGCACGGCGGAGTTACGCCCCGATGCGCGCACACACACACACCCATCAGCGGACAGAGACCGCACTTTAAACGCTCCCAAGGTGGTGACGAGAACAGCACGTGTTCTGCTGCGAGCAGCAGCCGGTGTAGCTTTCCTACTCCGAATCAAAGTACAGAAAAGAGCCCAAGTGCTGCATGTCTCGCCCCTGACAAGCAGCAAAAGTCTAGCCACCACAGAACGACAGGTTTTGACCCAACTTGGCTGTCAGAGAAGAAATACTCCCCCTGGCTGTACTAGACTGATCTTGGTAAGTAAGTAAATACACACAAGCATGAATGAACGAATTGATAAATAAATTGCTTAATTAATATCTAGCTAGTTAGTTATACAATGGCATTTCCTGCTTTAAACTATCACTATGTTAAGTTGATTTTTACTGTTGTTACTATCAGTTATCACTTTTAAAGCCTAACAGTTAATGTATTTACAGGTCAAAACAGACATTCACAATAGGCTGCAAGGGGACCATCTTGCAGCCTGCATGCGGATCTCAATAAATGGGCCAGAAGTTTCAGACTATCCATACCAAGATGCTCTGGAAATGTTCTTTCAGAAGCCCAGAAAGATGCACTGCAGTGACAAAAGCTGCACACTTTGTGAATAATTAACATATTAAAATAAATCTGATGTTTAGTGTTTAGTTCAGTGTACAGTTGTTTAGTTATTGTACAGTAATTGTTCAGACATTATAATATATTGGTATACTGCAATTAAAAGAAACATATAAACACTATTAAGTGTTTGTGTGAGTGTTTTGCCGCACCACCCATAACACCACAACCCCCCCCCCCCAAGGCCATGATCCTAGGGGAAACACTGAGAGCATTTATTATTTTCAGCATGTGTGAAGCAGTAAAGATGATGTGAGCAAATGTTTAATAATTCTGCACATACTGCACTTTGTTGTATGATCTAGGGTGTCTTGCATGTTTAATGAGTACTTTCTACCACATGTAGGCGCTATCTAAGAACCAGAACAGATCAACAATTTAAATGAATGACTTAAAACTCATGGTAAGAACCAACGAGTGCAAGAATGTAATGTAGCCATGCAATAGATACCTATTAAAGTTTGTAAAAGTATATTTAAGGTGAGCGTCGACAAAAGATTGATTTGAAGTACTTCATGGATACCTCATGGAATGAGTTTCATAGCAGTTTGCTGTGCTGGAATTGTCCTGAAGCGGTTCGGGTGAGGCTTGTCGGTCTTCTGGCTCATCAGCCTCTTCTTCTGACTCTGGTGAGATATCAAAAAAATGCTGATTAAAATAACAGGACAGTGAAGAGACAGGAAGCTAGGCGGAGAGAGAGAGTGGGGCTGGACGAGCAAACAGGTGTCTCGTTTGGGATTCAAACTTGCGTAGGCCCGTGCAACCGCACACACACGCACACACTCACACACGTCCTGTGCGGTACCGACTAGGCCATGGTGGAAACAATTTATTTTGGCAAAGACTTGTACATATTTATGTTTGGGGTCAATTTTATACCAGGAAAAAACTATTTCAAACAATTTGTAAATTGCTGCCAAAATGAACAAATTGAGGCTGCACATTACATCCAATTTTTTTTCCAGTGGTCCACTTAGACCCTCCTCCCAGTACAGTGGTACCCCTAGATATGAATGCTTCGAGATACGAAAAACACCAACAGTTCTTCTCTATTATCCTCTTGTTAAGTGTGACGTTTCCTTAAGCTTCTGTGTCCTAGCACTCCATTCTACAGTGTAAAAGGGAGCTAATAATCTTTAAATCAGTTTTAAATCAAGTGAAGCATGATGGATTATGTATAGATTACCAATAATGTGCTATAACAAATGTTAGAGTCAAGGTGTCGTAAAAGAAATAATGTTTATAACGTGGAAAGTGCTGCTCTGTAGCACAACATAGTGAAACCCAGTGTGTCAATAATTCATGAAATATCTTGAGAAAGTTAACTTTCATACGTGGTGCTGTAATGTTTTCTGCATCTGTTCCTCCTCCTCCGACACATCTCTTTACTCTCAAGGTAAGGTTTCACATTTGTGAACATAGTATGTATTTTGCTTGTGTTTTATTCTGTTTTATTTTCATTTATTACATCAACGATGTGTAGATTTAAGGATTGGAGAAACGTTAATTGATTTTCCCAGGTTTCCATTTCTTTTTCATTTACTTATATTGTTGTTTCTGAGAGCCGTTGCACGGATTAGATGTTTTACATGAAAAACTTGCTTCAAGATACAAAATGTTCGAGATACGAACGTCACCCTGGAACGGATTCATTTCGTATCTCAGGGTACCACTGTGTATCATTTTCGATTTTTAAATTGAATTGGCTCATTTCTCGAATGTGAGTAACATTAACTTATGTTTACACCAATGTGTTACTGAGCTTAAAATTTTTGTATCAGAAGTTATTTTCAATGTCTTTATATGTAAAACATTAAACATACCCAACTTCTAACCTTTCCATATACACACATTGTTAAAAAGTCAAATAAATTGTCAGTGTTCTTTATTGACTTCAGTTGAATAGCTTGATTTACTTAAAAAGGTAAATTGATTAGTAAACTTAGCTTGGGTACAGTTTTTATGTAAGTGGGTCGTGTTCATTTAGTTAGTTCCACAGGTTGGCACTTCTCAGGCTTGTATTGCCACAACTTGGAGAAGAATCAGCATCAACAGCATAACAGCCTTGTTGTGTCCATCAGGAAAAGAGAGCACTCTGATTGGACGTTCAGACATCCAATCGGAGGGTGTGGAGGACTTGAACAGGATTTTGTTCTGGCCACATTTCTTCCTGACTATCCTTACAATTTTTCATAATTCATTGGACAGTTCTTAATCCAATTTTATTAGTTTCTGCAACTCCTCAGTAATTTTCTCTTCTTGATGAATGGCGGTGTTAAGATAAACATCTTTTCCACGACCACAGGATGTGTCTTTTCACATGTGGTTGTTTAATAAATGAGAACGAACTCATTGCAGCAACTTCTGACCTCTGAAAGATAATCCCCTGTGCAGAAATTATGCTTATTTAAATACTGGCCGGGCCTTTTTATTTGGCCAGACGGTGTGTTTATTTACAGGCCTTTCTCATTTTCTGTTCCGAGATCAGTCGTATGTTGAGGTGATAATCGTGATTCATCCTTTGACTATAATTGCACAAACCAAGGCTCCTGCACACTTTCTGCAGCATAGACGCAGACCACAAGCACTGTGTGATTGGTCAGTTTGGCAGCAGAGCATTCCTGGAGTGACATCATACGATTGATCAAAGAAAAGTAGAAATGTAACTTTCACTGAGAACAAAGATTTCCAGATAGTGATCATTGTTAATATCTACTGGAAAACACAGGTGAAGAGGTCACACAGCGAAACACTGCCCACTGTTGTTATGAAGTGATATTGCAGGCAGCATAAACCTTTAGGTTACACACGTAGACTTGGTGCAAAAGTAAAAATGTGGAGAAATTGACATGTCAGCTAATGTTGTTTTAAAAAGGCCTTTGGTATATATCTCAGAAATGTAAACAGTGTGAATGGCTTAAAGAACATTTGAACCAATGCAATATTAAAAATAACTAACCTTCTTCAAGCTCAGCCTCAGACTCCCCAAAGACCTCATCCTCATAGCGAAAGATGTCATTGTGAACATAGAATTTATTTGCCACAGAACCCTAGAGTTGGTGAAAAAGGCTATGTATTAATTGAATAAATGATCATGAAACACCACATTATCAGAATAACCCAAGGCAACATAGGTGATGCATTTATCTTTAATATTCTGATACACCAAGGAGAAGCTGGCGCAGAGCATTAAAGGAAGCTGACTGAAGACTGAACACAAGACATTCATTTGAATGCACTTTAGTTCTGCCCATGATTATGTTTGATACAGTCACCATTATCCATCAACCGTAATTTTTCAAGAACTGTTGTCAAGATATAAAATAATGACTAATAACTTAAGCCAAAGCTCTAGCCAATCACAGATCGCTGTGGTGTAAGGATTACATTCAGGACAAGACAAAGTACATCCTGGTCAGGTTTCATAAACTTAAATTCTTCTTTGTATATTGCATTAATGAAATTGAAAATTAGATAAAAATAAAAGGCTACAACGGTCATTGAATTTGCTAGTGGGTGAATATTCAAGGAACCACAATTCCCAGCTCTTCCCCTGGAGAGCTTAGTGTTGTCAGATTCAAGTAAACCAATTATATAATTAATCTTAGCTCTGCGATCGTTTTTTTAAGTTATAGAACATTTTCTTAGAGGCCATTCTTTCAAAATGATGCATGGGTGATAAGGGAAAAACAATATCACCTTAATTATGTCGAGAAAGTGACACTTAGGGGCCTTTCACACCGGACTTGTTTAGTTTGATTTATTCAAACTAGAGTTTGTTTTCCCTTTTAGTTTGGTTTGTTTGGGCAGGTGAGAAAGCAACAACCAAGGTAAAAAAAAAAATCTGATCAATAAGTAGGGCTGGACGATTACAATAATTTTGTTCAGATCAGTAAATTTAAACAATTATCACATTCTAGGTCACACCCCGGACCAGTAAAGAACAGTCAATTCTCATTATGGACGGGTGCTCAGGATATGATGCAACAGAGATAACGATTCATACAACCGTTTCAGATTTTCCAACAAAATAAAACATATACATTCCTACTATACAAATTAATTAATGGACTTTTTAAGAATAATTTCACAGATAGTTTGAATTTAAAAAAGCATTATGTAGCATCCAGCTACATAAGCGACAACTGAAAAAATTTATTAAAGTGAGTTTCCTGTGGTCGGTGGATTTGTGTTAAATACCATTTGTCCATTTGAATAGATTACATTTCTTAAAGTATTTTTTTTCTTTTTATAATATACAGCTGTAAATGAAGACTTTAAATTTGTTCATTTAAGAATTCATTTACTCAACTTGGTATGGCCTAGCTCTATTCACGTTTACCTCAGTATCTGCTCTGATTGGCTTGTATTAGATAAAGGTGTTTGTTACTCAGCATCGTCATTCTAGTCCCACTTGGACACATCAAAGCAAACACAGCAGAAACGACAAGAATAAAGGAGTGCACATAACACAGACATTCCTCCGGCTCGGTTTGTTCTCTTATAATATCAATCCACCTTTATTGGTAACAATAGTAACTGATGTCTTTGTTTGAGAGTGAGACAGCAGCAGAAAACTTCCAGATTCTGGAACTAGTATTACTGGATTATTTTGCATTTATTATGCAAAGCCTGATTTGTGCAGCATAGCTTTTTGTCTCAATCCACAGCTGGACGGAGAGACAGAAGGAAGAGAAAAAAGATAAATAAAAATCAGTCGCACCCTGATTATTGTCCAGAAATTGCCATGATTCTTACTTAAAAAAAAAACAAAACAAAACATTTTTATCAAAGTAGAGTCAGAACTATTTTTCTGGCTAGTCACTGCATTGTGGGTAAACGACAACACAACCGCTGCCTTCATCATTCTGGTCGATAAATAAGACAGTAAATGAAATTGGGTTTGGGTCAGGCCGAAGTCTTTTTATGCCAGATTACAGCTCTACTACAGAGGTACAGACAGCAATATCAACAACGGTTTATTTGAAAAAAGGCTTCTACTTGATCTATTTCGACAAATGAAATAAAAAAAAAAAATGAGAACTGCCATTTTTGATGATAATTTCGGTCTGACTTTGTGGTTTGTTGTTTTTACTCCTTGTGTGTGTTTGGTTGCTATACATTTGTGTGGAAATTAAGTTTGGCCAGTAATATGGTATACCGCTGGATCCAAAAATAGCAATGGTATCCTTTCCAATACCTTCATACCGTCAGAAGAACAATGCATTTATAGACAATTATTAAATACAATTTATTTAACACCTAAAAAAAAAAACACAAGTCTACATTTTCACAGTAATGAATCCAGTTCACCTTTGTAAGCTTTGATTTTGTAAGCTTTTTTTTGTTTCATTAGCCTGTTTTTCTGATATTCCTATGTTCTGGAGAAGCTTGATCAGTCGCCTAAAATTAATTTATCAAACGCAAAAAAAAACAAAAAAAAAGTTGTTTATTTATTTATATGAAAAAGAGAAACAAATAAAACATTTAAAAGTTCATCTGTGACTAAGAACGTAAATAACATTAACCAAATTGATGATAATTTTACTTACGAAGAGGCTTACTATCGCAGAAAACATGAAACAGAGCATTTGGGGATAAGCTCAGCATTGTGGCTCTTACAAGGTTGTTAAACTATTCTTCTTAGAAGACGCTACAGCGGAGTACAGTCATGACTGAGTCAGAGGGACTGTAAAATACACATGAGTCACGATGTATCCAACCGTGTTTTCATTGTTAAAACAAATATTTTACAGTATTTAACAATAAATAAATAAATAAAAAACTCAAATAGTTACCTAACTATTTGAAAACGTTAATATTTGTATTTATTAAACAAATGCCTGCACCTGAAAACAGATTAAGACCTTTGGTTTCAATTTGTAGAATCCAATAGTCTAATTCACGGTTTTCACTCATGCGTGACTAGAGACAACAACAAAAAAAACCACAATAATAACATATACAGCGGTAAGATCGGGAGCAGGTTTGACAGTATCAAAATTTTGATACCGACCCAGCCTAGGGGACATGGGACAAAGTTGTCTTAGATTTGTGATTATCATGAAAAGCAGTGGCTGCCTCAGACAGCATTGTAGTGGGCAAACATCTGTGACATGACTATTCTGAAAAGAGTGCAACTCTGCACTAGACATCGTTTGCTTGATTGTGAAATGTTGTTATTATACACACCTCTGGGGCCAGCACAAAAGTCTGCAAAAACTTCCTCATGGGTTGTCCGTTGTTGGAAAGTTCCCCCATCACCTGGACGACAACCCCATCGCTCAGAGTGGCATGAGCATCCACATGGCGAATTTTGGTGTGGCACTCGCTGAACTGCAAGGACATTACCTTTTTGTGTATATCCTGTGTGTAAAAATTAGATATGTTACTTATAACTCTTACACAAGAAATGAATGTTCAGGAAAATACAAACTTACAGCTTGGCCATACACTGCCTCAGACAGCTTCCCATTGGAATCCAGTCCACCATGGACGTAAGAGGAGTTCAGTCCATAAAATCTGTATTAAAAACATGTTTTTTATTATTATTTTAAAGCAGCCACTGAACATAGATTGAATGTGCTGTTATAAACCATGCCTGTGCAGAAAGTCCGGAGCCTTGTTGAGAAGTGTGTAATACTGTCTCACAAACTCCCGCCCTACCAGCAGGGGACTGGGCTTCTCCATCACCATTTCTTTGCTAAAAGTCTACTTCTGCATGGAACCACAGGTTGTTAATCAATACAGCAATAGCACAACAATTTGCAAATGCACAATTCCTCACAACATTAGAAATGTTGCACTTTCACTTTTAAACTCAACCAATAGCAGTTCAATGGACAGTTGCATTGCCTCAGCGTAAATAAGAAATGCAGACACTGTATTTAGATTTTAAAAGAACAAAGAAACAGAATTCAAGCAAACCTTTTCACGTGAGGAAATACGGACATAAACATTCAGTCGCAGCAGCAAAAATGCATTTGAATCTGAACGAATCGTGAACGTACACTTTAATGAACCGTGTCGAAATCGAGAGGAATTGGCATAATATTTATAGATTTGAGACACTTACCTTTTGCTGGAACGTATTTAATTTGTCAAAGAGAATTAATAAATAGAAAGAACGACTCAAGAAATCGAGTTAAATTGTAACTGTTAAACACGAGTCAACTCCGTCCAGCAGAAACTACAAGGCTGATATAAAAAAAGACAATTTACGCTATTTTATTAATGGAGCTGCTGCTGTTTGGATCCTTATTGTCTAACCCCTGCGATCTGGGACAAGAACCCCCGTCACAGTCCAGCGGCCAATCAGCTTCTTACACTCGACAGCACAATGATGACGCTCCTGCAACGCATATCCTCAACCCAACAAAATACCAACAAAAACAACACTAACTGTGAAAATACACCAGCATTTCATAAGATAGCTGCAAGACAGCTTACATTTTGAGTGTTAAACGTTACGTATTTTAAACGTTTTGCGCAGCATTTCCTGGTGTTACATGTTTTAGCGTCCGGGTCATTTGGTTTAGTGAAACGACAAATTTTCCACTGTTGTCAATAGATGTTGACAGGGAGAGCCTTGATTCATTTATAATATCGTTCTTTTTTTTAGATGGTGTGGCTGCATGTAACAGCCGAAAGCGCGAGGTCATTAGTCGGTATTATTTAATATATACACAAAGCGTAGTCGGAAAAATAAAATCTAGGTGCAAACACTTTAAAGAAAATATCTCCAGCAGATGGCACTAGACGGCTCAAAGTCAGCGAGACAGGATGGTGACGCATACATTTACCGAAACTTGGTGCCTACTTAGATACAATAACGTACTTTATAAGGACAACAGTTTATGACTTTCCGAACATGCACATTTTAAGTGTACATTAGTTACAAAATTAAACAATCCTGGTCCGTTCTAATCAGCGAGATCAGATATAATTGTCATGTGAAAAAATAAAAGCATACCGATATGCGTTTTATTTGGATGTCATTTTAATATGACACTGAAAAATGGGGAATTTTTACGGAAAACAAAAAAAAGAGAATATTCTGACCAATTAGAGATAAGGACAAAGCACTAGACCACGCCCCGTTGGGGACACAACACGCGCCCTGCTTGTTCTACAGTGGAAATACTTTGATCCAGGAAAGTAATCATTGTTATGTTTTGTTAGTTTTTTTCTCAGTATGATACCCCGATTTTGTAACGCTAATAGATTATATATTTTCATAAAATCTTGATATTAGCCTTAATTCAATCGTTCCGTTTGCTTTGTGAACTCAAAGACCCGATTGTTTATGTTTAGAAATGAATACTGTTTAGAGTTTACCGTGTATACAACGTTTAATAGCCATAAAATGTCGGGAACCGTGAGTCTAGAGTTAGACCCCATCTTTCTGAAGGGGCTGGGGTACCTGCACTCCAAGAGCAAAGACTCTGCAGAGAAGCTCAAGGCCCTGCTCGACGAGTCTCTTTCTCGGGGCAGCGACTCCATCTATAGGACCTTACCAAAGGTGATCTTTTCAAGTCATATCTATGTTAGGTTATTATTTGTGTACAAACTTTTAAACCGCTGTTTGTTCATTAGGAAGTTGAAGTGAGCAAAGTGTCTTTGCCAAAAATAGCCAAACAGGACTCCAAATCCTCCTCAAGTTCAAGCTCTTCCTCCATCACTGTAACCACCACCAGCAGCAAATCCAGCAGCTCAGAGAAACCCAAGAAAGAAAGCGAGAAAAGATCTGTGGTAATCTTTGCAATACTACTTATGTTGAAACCTTCTGCTGGTTCAAGTATTAAACATTCCAATATGTATCGTTTGTAGATTCGGCTTGAACATGGAGATGGAGCGGAGCAGCCAAAGAAACCCCGTTTGGAAAAGCACGAGAGTCACTCCTCTTTGGCTCCTTTCCCAGAGAGAGAGATTCCCATCCCAGATCTAGCAGACATCGATGCCACCAACGCTGACGACTTTGCGATGGAAATGGGTCTGGCTTGCGTGGTTTGTCGGTGAGTGAAGTTACAGCGCCTTTGAGGATAAACTCTCACCATTTTGGTTCTTACAAGGTTGTTTAACTATTCTCCTGGTGCTGGAAAGGTCTTGTCATTTTGGGTAAAATCTGTTAAAGGTAGTACAGTGGTACCCCGAGATACAAAAGTAATGCGTTCCAGGGTGACTTTCGTATCTCGAAGCGAGTTTTTCATGTAAAACGCCTAATCCGTGCAACAGCTCTCAGAAACAACAGCATAAGTAGATGAACAAATGGAGAACAAGAGAAAAATCAAGTAACGTTTCTTCAATCCTTAAATCTACACATTGTTAATGTAATAAATGATAATAAAACAGAATAAAACACACAAAATACGTAATATGTACATAAATGTGAAACCTTACCTTGAGAGTGAAGCGATGTGTCGGAGGAGGTGGAACAGGTGCCAGAAAACATTACAGCACTACGTATGAAAGTTAACTTTTTTTGAGATATTTAACGAATTACTGAAACCAACACTGTTTCAAGCACAAGCGTAAAGAATTCCGAGCATGTGAGAAGGGATGAAGAGACGCTTCTGAGAACACCTCACAGGGTTTCTCTAAGTTGTGCTACAGAACAGAACTTTCCACGTTATAAACGTTATTTCTTTTACGACACCTTGACTCTAACATTTGTTATAGTACATTATTGGTAATCTATACGTAATGTTTCACTCGATTTAAAACTAATTTAAAGTGTTTTAAGGCGTATCAGCCCCTTAAAGCACACTTTCTTCAAAGGGAGAAAGGAGCGCAAGGGAGCGGCATTTGAGACAAACAAGTGGAAAATACAGCAGAATTGTTTGTTATTGTTCGTATCTTGAATTTTTCTTCGTATCTTGAAGCAAAAAATTTCCTGCGAGACCTTTCGTATCTCTAACATTTTATAACTCAAAGCATTCGTGTCTCGGGGGACCACTGTACTTAATTCTTCTCCATTTAAACACAAAAACATTACATCAAACAATAACTCTAACATAATGGGATGTAATCATGTAATCTTTACATTTAGATCTTTACATTTAGAACTCACGGGCCACTTAATTAGGTGCACCTTTCCAACTGCTTGTTAATGCATATTTCTAAACAGCCAATCACATGGAAGCAACTTAATGCTTTCGGTATGTAGTCATGGTGAAGATCTGTTGCAGTTCATAAACCGAGCATCATAATGGGGAAGAAAGGTGATTTAAGTGACTGAATGTGGTATGGTTGTTTGTGCCAGATAGGCAGGTCTGAGTGTTTCAGAAACTGCTGATCTATTGGGATTTTCACGCACTGCCATCTCCAGGGTTTATAGATATTGGTCCGTAAAAGAGAAATGACCAGTGAGCGTTAGTTCTGTGAGAGGCCTTTTTGGTTTGAGCTCATAGAATGGTCCGTAAAAGAAAAATAGAATACACCACACTTTATTGTTTATGTGTTGCAACTTGAAAACATCTTTAAGCTGCCTACAATGTCAACAGCAAATATTGTAGGTGTTTAAATCCTGGAATGTGTTTAATCCTTGGTGGCAGGGCACCAGGGGTGGATGAGATTCACCCTGAGTACCTCAGGTGTCTGGCTGTTGTAGGGCTGTCTTGGTTGACACTAGGGGTGTAACGGTTCACGGGGATGTATTGAACCGTTTCAGTGCGTCCTGTTCGGTTCAGTACACTTGCGTACCGTTTCGGTATATTTTTTTATTAAATAATATAAATCTATTATTAGCACGATATTAAGCGCAGCGGAACAATGTTCCTAGGCGAGTTTCCGCACGGACGCTATTGAGTGACGCACAGTAGAGCTGCACGAGTATCTGTGAGAAATGGCAACAGCGAAAGAGAAGCCAGAGCTTGAAGACCCTCCCACCTCACTACGGTCTCCTGTTTGGGAACACTTTGGCTTCTCTGTTAAAATACATAACGGAGATAGACGAGGGCAGTGCCACTGGAATGGCAACTGGAACTGGGGTGGTGATCCGTCTGTTTTTAAAATGGGACCGGAGAGTGTGCTCCAACTATAGGGGATCACACTTCTCAGCATCCCTGGGAAAGTCTACAGGAGAGGAGAATTCGGCTGATAGTCGAACCTCGGATTCAGGAGGATCACTGTGGTTTTCGTCCTGGTCGTGGAACACTGGACCAACTATACTCTCTGCAGCGTGCTGGAGGGTCCATGGGAGTATGCCCAACCAGTCTACATGTGCTTTGTGGACCTGGGGAAAGCATTCGACCGTGTCCCTCGTGGTGCTCCGTGAGTACGGGGTCCGAGGCCCTTAGGGCTGTTTGTTCTCTGTACCACCGGAGCAGGAGTTTGGTTCGCATTGCTGGTAATAAGTCAGACCTGTTCCCAGTGCATGTTGGGCCCCTTTTGCTAATTTTCCACCTGATTTTTAGCAATATCACGACTCTGCTTAGCTCCGCTCCGCTCCACTCACCACAGTTTTGCCTTGAGTTTCCACAGACCGGGTTGTGTTAATGCATGTGGCTCAAGATCACTCTAGCAAAAGCACAGTCGAAAGAGTGGAGCTTGATGAAATGTTCACTGAAACACAGTAAGAACACAGTTCATGTCTGGCTGTATGAAGCTCTGGGGTTGTACACTATAATGATGCATGCAGTAGTGATTCTTTCTGGCCAATCAGTGAGCTCAACACTGGTACAAAACAGGCAGCGTTCGTCTCAGAGCATGAGTTTTCACTCTTCGTCTTTCCTCAGACAAATGACCGTCACCTCTGGCAATCAACTTGTGGAGTGTCAAGAATGTCACAATCTGTATCATCAAGACTGCCACAAACCCCAAGTCACTGACAAGGAAGTGAACGACCCACGGCTGGTGTGGTACTGCGCTCGATGCACCAGGCAAATGAAACGAATGGTGTGCATTACCCAAAGATACACGTCACTCTGGAAACGTGTGTGATGATCTCAGATTTCATTGTAATGGCTTTATTTAATGTCTCAGGCCCAAAAGACTCAGAAGCCTCCACAGAAGCCGGCTCCAGCTTTGGTAACAGCAGTTCCCATGTTGAAAGATCCTCTAGTGAAAAAAGTTGAAGTGAAGCCCAAAGCTGAAACAACAGGTTCATTCCAGGCCTTCAAGAGAACCGAGGTCAAGGTAGGTGCCGAAATCACAGACTGATGTTCTCAAACTTAGAATTGGTACAGTTATGGTACCACCCTGTTTCTGTCATGACTGAGATGTGGGCCATTATTCACACTACTCACAATAAGTTGAGTTTTTACATTTGTGGTATTCCTGTTTGGACTGCTATTGAAAGATATAAGTAAAGGTTCCCTTTGATATTACTAATAATGAATGAGGAAAATAAAAACAATTTAAATTGGTTGAATGTTTATTTCATCAAAAATGTAGCCAATAACAAGAGTAGCCCCAAAGAACCAAAATTGCTAATGTCAGTATTGGATGTTGCCACGGTGACAGCTTCGCAGCAACATCTCATGCTCCTCACTAGCCTCATGATGATGTTCTAAGGTGATGGGTAGTGCTCATTTGGAGGTGGGTTACAAACTCTGCTTCAACTGGTCCCAGATGTGCTCTATGGGGTTCAGCTTTGACAATTCTGCCTTGATGTGGTGGAGCATTATCATCCACGAACAGAAAGTTGAGGGGTGTGCTCAAATTCGGTTCGCTGTGACCTGTGGCCGATGTCTGTCGGCGCCCATAGCAAGGAGGGACGTCAAACACCACACCCTTTCCTTGAAATTTCCCCCACCCACATCCAAAAGTAATATTTACCAATATTAAATAAATGAAACCGAAAAGACTAAACCAAACCTATAATGCAACATTTATTTTTAGTTATGCCTTGCTTATTTGTCATAACTATTGAAATTCAAACATTATATTTGATTTGTAACGAATTTATCGAATTAACTTTTTATCCATTTTAATAACAGGTATTTGTACAGTGATTGTGTTTTGATTTCCAACATATTGTCATTAATTTTTAATTCTCTAAAAGAATTAAACCCCCTAGTGGACATTTAGATTACAAACAAACTGTGCCCGATTCAACACAATGTGACTCCTCCTCCTGCCCCAACAACCACTTGAATTATTTATTTATTTACCTTGTCCTGTCCTGCTTAAATGCTGCCACGTGAGATGGTAGGTGCTTCGTTTGAACTAGACAGTTTTGCTCTTCCCAGGGGAGTGAAGGTATGATGTGGTGTTTCCTCCTCTAGATGGATGCTGTGAATTTATATATTTAGTTATTTATTTATTTAATTATTATTATTTTTCCCCATGGACCAGTTCACATGATTTATATCAGGACAGGAGGGTGTTACTAGAGAGGGGGAAGAGAAGGGAAGTAGGTGAGGGAGAAAGAGTGGGAGTGAGAAGTATAACTACCTGAACATAGTACAGCAGTTAGTTAATATTATATATTAGTAAAAAAAAATCTATGTATATGTGTGTATATATATATATATTTATATATCAGAAATATCTATGCAAGTGCCCTTTCAACACTGAAACTGTTCTGACTTGAACTAAATGTTTATTGAAAACCACTTTGTTTGGTTCTGTTCCAGGCGTCTGCAGCCTCAGGAAGCTCCTCCAGCAGTGGCTCATCTTTGCCCGCAGGTCTGACAGGGTGGGCAGCTTTTACCAAGACATCTAATGTGGGCGCAGCTGGTCCCAAGCTGAGCAGCAGTCAGCCGGGCAACAGCAAACCAGCTCCAGCTGCTTCAGGCCCTAAACCCATGGGGCTTTCTGCGCTAGCCACTGTTAAACCAGCTCTGACGGCAAAAGCCACAGCAGGTAGCAGTGTTGGAGGTACTGGTGGAAACGGCTCCAGTGCAGTGCCCTTAAAACCCCCTCCTCCACTGACCCTCGGCAAACAGGTTCTTAGCCGCTCGGCTAGTGGAGACAGCGTGGGCAAGATGACCGTGACAGGGTCCTTGTCCCCTAGTGGAGCCCCATCAAGCAACTTGACTGGAAACAGTGGCTCAGGAGGCAACGGGGGTGCTGTTGGAGGCAGCAGCGGAAATAACAATAACAGCAATGGAGCAAAAGCCGCAGCTGATGGAAAGCTGCCCACGACTCAAGAGTCTCAGCTCAATGCTATGAAACGCCTGCAGATGGTCAAGAAGAAAGCAGCTCAGAAAAAGATGAAGAAATGAGGACACAGAGAAAGAGAAAGGCGTGTCCGGGTGTTTACTTGAATTTCTTTTTCCAAAATCAGTCAAAACTGCAAACAAGCTGCTTGTTTGACTGATGAGTTAAATAAACATATTTTCATTTCTTTTTTAAACATTTTTTAGTTTTTATTACCTGATTTTGACTTTGGAAAGTAGTTGTTCCATTTTGTTATGTTACAGCTTAATTTTAATGTCATTAAACAGAAAACAAAAAAAAAACTAAAAGTATCCATATCCTTTCCTACAAAGCCCAAGATTGAGTGCAGGTGCGTTCTGTTTCCACGGCTCATCTATAAGGTGTTTTTTGTAGTGTTTTTATTGCTTAAGTCTTTGAAATAACTTTATAAAACATTTCCAGCTTCATTTAAATCACATTTCTTGCCTGTAGATCTTTTGAAAGCTCTTTTTGGTGAGGCGTGGCTTTCATGAATGTGATAATAAATGAAGGACTTTTGAAGATACCTTTTCACATAGATGATGGTCCGATTACATTCGATGAAAAATTATTTTTCACAATTATTTGTGTATTCTTGGTCACATAATCTCAAGGTTATCCCAAAGGGACATAACATCTCTGATCCCCATCATCAGTGGGCTACACACGTAACTATGACATTACTTTTCACTTCAACATTTTGAACTCCTTGGATGCACCACAGCACTAAACTGTAAAGGTATGTGTTCAAGACAACGTGCAATTTCTCTGCCCTGGTCCGGGGTTTCAACCAGTGTAAACATACAATGGACAAACCCTAGGCCGGTACTTCCCCATATGGGCTTGCAGGCTCTCCATTTGGTCTCTAAAAAGGAAAGTGGTAACCTTGAGAGCAACTGGCATGGGAGAAAAACAGAAGAGGCGAGTACCCACCCACTGGTTTATGTTCATCTTCACCAGCATGTGATGTCCCCTCAGCTGACGGCAAATATATACAGGGACATCAATCACCAAAACGATAACTGCTGGTAACTGCACATAGCAGGGGGGTATTCCAGAAAGCAGGTTATGTGACATACCTGGGTATGTTTAAGGATAAGTTCGTGGATAACCTCAACTTTCGGTTCCAAAAACGGAGGTAACTTTCTGGGTATGTATGTAACCATAGCAACTGACTCTCTGAAGATAACCTGCTCGGGAGCAGGTTATGTTTCAGTGTAACTTCGTTTCAGAAGGTTTGTGAGCATGGCGTGCCCTTTTGATAAGGATCCTGTGGACGTAGAAGCACAAATTATACGAGTTTTTTTTTTTCGTCGGGAGAGGGTTATAAGACCACGTATTGATGTGTTTGCATACCCTAATGAATATTTTAAAGAGCGTTATCGTTTTTCAAAAGATTCGTTAGTTTATTTAACACGTCTTTCATAACCGCATATCGCGAATGTGACAAACCGCGGTTCTGCGCTTAGCACAGAAAACATTCTGTGCATAGCACTTAGGTGTTTTGCGTCTGGACATTTTTTTTGTACAGTGTGGGCGATTCAGAGCATGTGAGAAAGGCAACTGTGTGTAGAGCCGTTCGTACAGTATGTCTGGCACTTAAACAGTTCTTACCCATGTTTGTACAGTTCCCTGGCCATAAACCTCTGCTTGTTATTGAAGACGAATTCCACAGAATGGCAGGTTTGTCCTTTGTAGTAAAATCTATGACGCATATTTAATATTTAGTCATATTATGTATATCTATACATGTATTAATTATTTTTGTAGTGATATAACATATTCAAAAGGCTGTATAAGTCATACTTCATTATTTTGTATTATAATAAAGCGGGAGCCAATACCAAATTTGTAATTTAATACACTCACGCATTTACTCTGTCCGTTATTTTTTGCCAAGCCAACTCTCTTGCTTTAGCTGATGCAGCTGTATTGCTTCTTTTTAATATTATTGGCTTAAACTCCTCATAAGCGTGCATTAAAACCTTCAACTCCGCCTCTGTGAAATACGCCGCTCTCTTTTTTTCGCTTTGACTTTCCATGGTGACTCGTGAAATCGGCGATCCATTGAAAATGTCTTTATATATGCACCGTGCACGTGCATTAACTCTGGGTAACCAGTTGGAGGTTGATTAAACTTACTCTTCTCCGGTGTTTTGGAACCGACATACTCATGGTATGCCTGTTTGGGGTAAATCAACCCAGAGGTTATGATTTATCATATGGTAAGTTAACCAAGCTTTCTGGAATACCCCCCAGATCAACTTGTCTTGGAGGCATCTGTTGTTACAACTACCCAGCTGACTCAGGTGCAGTAACATCCAGTGGCTCCATCTAATCAACTGATGGTAACACATGCCAGTCATTGAGATATGGACATGGTTACCTTGACCACTTCATAAAGTTCAAGGGAATAAGAAGTAGTCAAATGGTAGGGTGTAAGACTCTAAAAAAGTTCTGCGCCAAGGGTGGACTGCCACATGAAAAGGTCGACAGAATCAAGCCAATCTCTGACTAAAACAGGTCAGGAAGTACTTTTATATAAGTTCTGCAAACACTGCTGGTAGCATCATATGTACTGTATAGTGCAAAAATAGCTGCATTCAATTGGCCTTCATTTTACTATTTACTTCATATGTATTTCTTCTATTAAATAAAATATAATATTCACGGTTTAAAATTATTTAGAGTTGTAAGACTGAAAACATTTTAAGCATAAGACATCTTTCCCAAGTAATTTGCAGGGACGTAGCCACGTTGCCCATTGGATTCCGCAAGCCACCAGTCTCTGTTCCCTCCGAGGTCTGAGTACTGAAGGATCCGAACATGTTGATACTCCTGAAGGGTCAGCTCCTGCTCACAGCGAGCCTTAAAGGCGTAAACAGCGTAAAACTGCCAAAGGAAAGGTTTGGTTAATGCCTTGATATCATTCTGGTGAGAGAGTCACAGTAACACAAAGAAATACAACGTATAAGATCACATTTCAAAAGTCATTGCCTGTTTCAAGGACTGTTTCTGCCCAATAGCTGGTGCCATCTGACCATTTCCAAGTTTAGCTTGTTAGTGTAGCCGTATTAATTTGACTGTTAGCCAATGGTAGAGAGAGACACAGGTATGTAAGGACTCATATTTTGACATGTCTGGTGTGCTTTCCCTCATTGGCTTGTATGCTGTCACCTTCGCTTCCTTCTGGGTTCGCTAATCACCTGTAGAAAGGTATGTGTTTGTGTTATGCAAAACTTGCCTTTGAAGTACTCACTCAAAAGTACTCACTTTGTTTGCTGCTTGCAGCTTTTGGCAGCGCTGTGGTTACTTTAATGGACTCTTTAGTGCTGCTGTTAAATTATCAGCAACCTGCCAGTGTTTGCTTCTGCTGTGAACCTGCACAACCCGTTGATTGCTGTGGGTGCTGTGCAGTGCATTGCCATGATTGCTGGGTTTTGCCGGACTCGTGAATATCCCGAAGGGTGGGTTTATCACTGTAAGCTGGATCTGCTTTCCCTTGCTTTCCTTTAGTGATTATTTTTAACCGAGTCATTTTAGCAATTGCCCTGCGATGGACTGGCGACCTGTCCAGGAGTACCCCCACCTCTCGCCCAATGTGTGCTGGAGAAAGGCACCGGCAGACCCCTGTGAGCCCAAAAAGGGAATAAGCAGGTTAGAAAATGAATGAATGAATGAATTTTGGCAATGTCTTCCAGTACACTCTAATAAAGTTCCATTTTGTACATTTGCGCTCACACCTTCCTATTTCTTCCCCTCAAGTAACAACGAACCTGTGTCCTTCCCTTGGGAGTAATTCCTGGGTTCTCCCACCAGGTAGCGTTGTTGAGTAATGATTGATTGACGTGATTTACCAAGCTTTTGATAAACTGAACAAAGTATTGTTTTTTTTTTCTCGCATTTTTGTTCTTCTCTCCAGACAAAAACAGCAGTGTGTGGTCCTGTGGTCTAAGATGGCCAATATGGAAAATGAATTGAAGAAGTTCCGTGAGTTGGTTATGCAACTGAAGGGCTGAAAATGAGCTTTCAAGTCAAGGTCTTGAACAAGGGCTGGGAGAGTCTCCTGGTTGCTCCACTGCAGCACTGGATCCTTCCGCTGCCCGAAAGCAGAAACCTCGAGCAGCTGAACATTTAATTTTTGTCCCACGAGATAACAGGGATCAGTGTTGACAAATAGGTGGAGGATGCGGGCATGTTTTTTGTCCTGAGCCAATAAGGCCTTCTTTTTGAAGGTGAGCCAAAAGAGTTATGCAAGTTCTTAAGAGTGTTCATCTCCAGGAGACAACAGGATGGAGAATCCTGGCCCGGATGTCTCTGCTGGGACCAATTTGTAGAAAACATCAGTGATAACATTCTTTGGAGAGAACACAAAAATTTGTGCATCGTCACAATTTTAGTGGTGGTGCACAAGGTTGAGTTGTTTGAATGGAACCACCTTCTTTTCGACCTCTGCACCTTCCAGCGACTGATGGAATTCCCCTGGGGACCAACAAGGTCAATCACTGGTAATCTTTTCTTCAGTGGAGCAGCATCACCCAGCATCAGTTGGGTGCAAACCATGAGAGCGTTTGGAGAGGCATGGAGCGCCCAGTGCCAGGGGAGCTTTGAGGAGGTGAAGGCGAGGTTGACCTCTGCCCCAGTGTTAGCTTATGCTGACCTTTTTTACCTCCCCTTTATTCTTGAGGTGGACACCAGCCATGGGAGTCTTGGGGCTGTCCTATTTCAAGGTCAGGGAAGCAGGAGACGTCCTATCTCGAATGCCAGCCACAGGTTGACGCCCACTGAGTGCAATACGTCGAACTACAGTTCTATGAAACTAGAGTTCCTCACGCTTAAGTGGGCCACGACAGAAATTCATCGACTATCTCCTTGGGTAGAGGTGAATCGTCTTTACAGATAACAACCCTCTCAGCCACCTGAGCATTGCCAAGCTGGGGGCCAAGAAATAAAGTACCGTTCCGGGTGCATTAACCACCATGTGGATGCCCTGTCGAGGCAGCGACCTTCTGACCAAGGTGAAATAGTCGGGGTGCTTCCTGGTACCCTCCTTCTTGAGTCCATCCAGCATGCCACTCAGGGCATGGCCACACACTTGGCAGTTATATCACTGCCAGGCTGGATTTAGATTTACAGGCCAGAACTCCAAACCAGAATCCTAATGCCAACTTTAACCCCAAAATTAATTAATAATATTAATGCCTTCTATTTATATAGAGCTTTTCCAGACACTCAAAGACACTTCACAACTTTGCAGAGCATTATTTGTGCACTTTACATTCACACATTGGTGGTGATATGCTACCTTGGTAGCCCTCTGCTGCCCTGGGGCAGTCTAACAGATCGTGGCTACCATTTCATGCCTACAGCGTCCTGCCCACCACCAAAAACACCCCACCTATCACAAACATCCATACAAGGCAACAGCAGAATTGGCCTGGTGGGTATCAAACCGCCAACTTCCGGTTTTAGGACAACTTACTCAACCACTTACCACCCCAAAAAATACTTTAGGTGAATACTTAATTGGTGTTAGTCATGTGATCTAGATCTTCCGACTGACTCAGACCCAACTGATCTCACGCTGGTGTTCTTGGAATGATGGACATTTGATGTGACTGCAGCTGGATACTATTGATAACCCATAACGATCAGGGGTTTCAGGTGTTGACCACCAGGTCTGATCGACATTCAGACATTCAGTTTCCTCCAAAAACAGCAAGTTGATTTCTTGAGGAAGAAAAAAAATTAGCTGACCAACACACTTTCAGATGTTTTCAACTTGGTCAACCCGACACTAATGCGTTTGTGAGCAGAGTGCACAAGAGAACTTCTGTTTACCAAGGAGTAGTGTGTTACTATCAAAGATTGTTTTCTTGGTGACCATGGACTCTGCTGTCTGGCCCTCATTGGCAAGATTCTCCTGGCTTGGCTCCAAATGGTTGTGATTTGGTTATTTTGTGTTTCTTACAGTTCTGAATAATTACACCAATGGTATTCACATTTTCACCAAGCGGCATGGGTATGGTCTTGTAACCCATTTCTGGCTTCTGTCGGTCATCAATCTTGTCCCTTGGATGAACACTGTGGTCTCTGTCATGATTTGGATTCTAACAGATATCGAGACGATACTCTCTTTCAGAGAAGCTGCTAATATCATATAATCACTTTTACCTAAGTACCTGGAAGTCAGAAATCCTCCTGATTGATACACACTCCACTCAGACAAGAGCCAGTTAAAGGTTTAACTTTTTCAAAAGCTTGTTCCAAGATGTTGTAACTGATTACAGTGGTACCCCGAGATACGAATGCTTTGAGTTACGAAATGTTCGAGAAACGAAAGGTCTCGCAGGAAATTTTTTGCTTCAAGATACGAAGAAAAATTCAAGATACGAACAATAACAAACAATTCTGCTGTATTTTCCACTTGTTTGTCTCAAATGCCGCTCCCTTGCGCTCCTTTCTCCCTTTGAAGAAAGTGTGCTTTAAGGGTCTAATACGTCTTAAAACACTTTAAATCAGTTTTAAATCAAGCGAAACATTATGTATAGATTACCAATAATGTACTATAACAGATGTTAGAGTCAAGGTCTTTGTAAAAGAAATAACATTTATAACGTGGAAAGTGCTGTTCTGTAGCACAACTTAGAGAAACCCCCTCTCAGAAGCGTCTTTCCATCCCTTCTCACACGCTCGGTATTCTCTCTGCTTGTTCATGAAACCGTGTTTGTGTTAGTAATTCGTGAAATATCTCAAAAAAGTTGACTTTTATCCGTGGTGCCGTAATGTTTTTTGCATCTGTTCCACCTCCTCCGACACATCTCTTTACTCTCAAGGTAAGGTTTCACATTTGTGAACATATTACATATTTTGCTTGAGTTTTATTCTGTTTTATTATCATTTATTACATTAACAATGTGTAGATTTAAGGATTGAAGAAACGTTACTTGACTTTTCTCTGGTTTTCCATTTTTTTCATCTACTTATTCTGTTGTTTCTGAGAGCTGTTGCACGGATTAGATGTTTTACATGTAAAACTTGCTTCAAGATACGAAATGTTCGACATACGAACGTCTCCCTCGAATCTCTGGGTTTATTATACTGTATATTACTGTATGTTACACTGTTAGAGTAGATGAATGAAAAATGATTTGCCGTTAACTCTGTTGTCTTTTTTAAAATGTTTTCCAGTAATAAACACAATGTTAACTAAAAATATTAATTCACTCTAATTAATTGATTAATAAAAGCTTTTAATAAATCAAGTTTAAAGTTTGCCTGTGAACCTGCTTTACTGTAGGATAGAGAATCCCATCACTCTGTCCTAGACACAGACAAAGAGTAGACATACATGCTGATGGTTGCTGGTGTCGATCTCGTCCTGAGGAGACAGAGGCGTCTGTGGGGATGATGTGCTGTCTGTGGTGCTGCTCTGACTGAAGCTCCGCATGCTGTTGCTTCTACTGGCCGATACAAACAAACTCAGGTTGTCGAAGTCGTCTGGCGTCTCACTCGCCTCTCGCTGAGGGTTAAATGGTTTCAGGAAAGAGGAGTACACATAACCCTGCACACCTGGTGATGGAGACAGATTTGCATCAGTTAACCGAACTAGAGTGGCAGCAATGATAGTTTGCCCATTTTTTGTAAACAAAATACTGTTGTATTCCTAGACTTGAAGTTATGAGATTTTATTGTTATGGCTCGCGCACAGAAGAGAGTATTATCAAACGTTTTCGACACGTTTGACTAAAAACTAAAAGTAACAGAATACTGTTAAACTTGCTGATACTAGAACTAATATATTAAGCTTCTCCTTCTATTAAAGAGCTACCTAAAAAATTTTGAACTGACACTTACTGGTTAAAATGTATGATGGATTGGGGTTTGAAAAGTTCTATAGCGCCACCTAATGCACCACATTATGGTGCACTAAATGTTTGTTGTGCACAAATGTGAAGGGTGCCAAGATTTAAAAATAATGCTGCATTTCCACAATCAACAGGAAATCGATTATTTTGCAAAAACCTCTAAAAGGCATATGGGATGTTAATATGTGAAGCTTTTTTACTTTGTTAAAGTACGTGTGCATGGTGCCCATCAAAATTCTAAATATTACTTTGCAAAAACCTCAAATTTTAATTAACTCCTATTTTAAAAAATTACATTACGAAGCCTTTTTTCAATTTTGTTAAACTATGTCAAGTGGTGCTGGCTGCAGAGCCAAATAGAGCACTAGCTCCCCCTCGCTGGATCTAGTGGGCGGGGCTTGACGCGCTATCAAGCGCCACCAAGTGTTAATGTTAGTGCGAGTTCAACCGTAATGGAAGTAAATGCTTGTGTTGATGCGCAAGATGCTGGCATAGATAATATTTTTGTCTAATATTGGTAATGATTATGATTGATGATTTTAAGCATAGTCAGTATCGTTTCTGTGAAATTACGAAATTACGTAAATACTTTTTTAATAATGCTTTATTGTCATACAATGTGTACAATTCCATGTCCCACTGTGAATACTTATGTAAATATTTGAAAAGTAGGCAATGTGAAAGCTTACTATCTGTGCATCCTGCTTCAATTTTTGTCCACCACATTAATCTGTGGGTTATTTGTGAACTAATCTGAATAATCTGATTAATTAATGTAATAGATAATAATAATAATAAAAATAACGTTTGACTAATTTATGTAATATCTGCCCATTTTTGTATGTAAATGTGAATGTATGATTTCCAAGAGGCTGGTTGTATTTTTTTATTTTTTTTTTTTATATTATTATATTGTAAATTTAAATGTATTATTGGCTGTAATTTTAGATAGACTCAACCTTCATGTGATATACCAGATATGCAGGCTATGCATTATGATATATATATATATATATATATATATATATATATATA